>VMBQ01006538.1:29197-40822 GCA_007657795.1 Dreissena rostriformis | reverse complement strand
AAGTTTCCTTTAAGGTTACACTACACTAAATCATTTTGTATCCCTCCGTGGTCCATTCGAAAGTAGTGCCTATTTCTAAAGAGTTCCTTTTCTCTTCGGGTTTAAAAGCAATTTAGCGATCGCACCCATGCCTTTTGCAATTATTTCCTGCATCCTATGTGTGTCTGCAACATTTTGGTGCATTTCATTGGGGATTACGTTGAAAGATGAACGTTTGGGGTGCTTTTATTGAAGTACGGGGCTTTTGTCGAAATTTCAATTCCGAAACTCTGTTTTCCGAGGGTGCTTGCCTTTGAGCGAATTTTACTTTCTTAGAAGTTGCGAGACCATATATTTTTGAGTGCAATATTTGAAAGAGGACAGATTGATCTATAAAATGATACCGGTCTTGCAAAATTTGATATATAGGAAATATAAGAAAAATGCTTTGTAAGTTGGCGGTTTTATAATGGGACCCTATGGGAAATGGAATTAGTGTATTATAACCAAGATATAAAATGTTTAATTAAATGTGTCACTTGTGCTGAAAATCTTTTCATTCTGTAGAAAAAGTCAATTTCAGTCTTAAGTGGTTGAATGTATAGGAAAAAGGCTAATATTGTCTCACTAGCGTGACTAGGAACTACTTTCTTGAAAATTGTATTTTGATTTGAATTTCTTGTCAGATTTCATTCAAGTAAATAATAAGAAAGAACTAAAGGTAATAGCAGTATATTTTAAAAGTAATGTTAATGCAAGCATAGTCTTATACTATTAAAAAATAAATTGAAAAACATTACGTTTTGTTATCTTGAATACCTTACCTATTTAATCCTCCCGTATTTAGTCAAGGTGACAAGCAGACTATGGCTCGATGATATGGATTAAACCCATAGCTGGTCATCTTAGTGCAAACGTTATTTTAATCTAGAGTACAGTGTATTTTCAATCCGAATAGGCGCTTATCCGAGTAATACATCGTGTTTTGTAGGCCAACTTTAACATTTTATTACCTTTAAAATTTCGGAATAAATAGAGAGGAAAGCAATACATACCTATAATTTTATTCTATTTAGAACACTCCCCCATTGTTCATCTTCGAAACGTGTACATTTAATGGAGCACATTTTATTACATAAATCTTGTCTGCGTTTCCATAAAGTGACTGTCACCCGTTGTTGTAAACACTTTGTCTAAGTCTTAACCGCTCTGTTAAGATTTTGTTATGCCTTGTTTCTGCTCGGACTAAGACGGCTTAAACACATGATGACCATTATCATTTTTATTTATTGGTTTGCCGGGAAGCAGCCACTACAAATTACGTGTGAAATCCAATGAGCATTTATTGTATCCAACATTCTCAAGCGGACGTGAAAATTTAAATAGTTTTCCATTTCTGGGAACATGATTTCATGGTAATACCCAGAATGTATCTTTGATATAATTTCGTATTGCATCTCCAAAACAACGCAATCTATTGATTCAACCGAGTTGACTTTTGAAAGGCGAATTTTTGTCAAGCAATTTTCCCAAATCAGGAACTTGTTGTTCATCCTCTATCCCAGACGTCAATCAATACATTTCTTTATTTCATTGTACCTTATTTGGAACTTGCACGTTTATATGACTACATCAAAATTAACGGTGTATAGCTAATTTTAGTTGAATAAACAACATCGACTGTCTTTAACTCTGTACCAAGTGTGAGGTTTAAACGCGCAATGCCTTGAATTGACCGTTGACAGTTGTATTCATGTTATTCAGTTGTATGCGTGTGTTGTGTATATGAGTGATGTATCTTGTAAAGTTGATTTGTGTCACAATGTTTTGCCATTAGTTTATTGCCATAAATAAAATGCCACAGTCTATCATAAAACAATGAGGTTTCTTTCTTGCTGATGCATATACAGTTTTACTTTGTTTATATTGATACGTTCCTCTTGTAAACTAGTTGCATTTATATCAAGATGCTTTATCTTAACAACTCAATATACAAATATATATGTTGCGTATATCCAGGAATTAAAATAACCATTATTATGTCGGACACACCATCATCTGATCACATTATTAGATGTATTCAAAAACAAGTTATGCATATACAATAAGGCATTCAAACATCTACCTGATATTGAAGCATGTTCTACATAGCTTGGGCAGGAAATAAAATTCCGAGTCGATGGTCCAGCGTCATCGAAACACTCAAAACCGTCCCAAGTTCGTGGACAAAATAATCCTAAAGAAACGTTTGTAACAGCAACACTCAGTTGTCTTTGACAACATTTTGCTGCCGCATTACAACAATCAATCCACCGCGTGCATTCGTTGTCGTTCAGAGATTCGCAGACTAACGTGCGAGCGACGGAACTCTTAACGTCTGCAATGATCGAAACGTTTTCATTATAGTATTTCCGCCCGGCTTCTGTCGGCACCAATGGCCATGGCCATATCGCCGTCGGGCTTAAACCTTTGCTGGCTCTAAACATATAGTGGTAGCACATAGAACACGAAAACACGTTGAACATAGCTGTAGGTAAATCCATCAAACGATCCCTGCATATACCTTCCATGTTTGTTAACTCACTGATCAATGCATGAATGTTAATAATGCATTTGTTTAATTTTGTTTCGATATGTTTGTAGAATTGTTGTATCGCATGGCATGAAACTGACACGCCAGAACGCTTAATCCACAGGCAAGATAGATGTCCTCTATTCAGATTGAAATTGAACATACGCTAGATTTATATCACTTCACACACTATTTATAGCACCGTGACCACTGCTCACCTAAAATTAAGTATTTTTGCAAAATTGTACACATTTTATAAAGGTCCACGCATGTTTTAAAGATAATTTAAATGTACGTTGCTTTTCATTACGGTTTTATAATTCACATTTAATCCTCATCTTATACACCACTTTTGTAGACGGAGAATTATTACCACGCATGTAATATGAATACGAAGTGTTCGAGATTCTTAAGGTTCATGACGGTTTCTGAAACGGAATGGATCCATTATAACTGTACACAACCATTAAACATCCGGAATTCCAACTAAACAAACTTAAACAAGTGCAGTGAAGATAAATGACGTTCAGTAATTTTGACCCTGGTCGTGATTAACAAAGATACAGTTACATCAGCACATATGTAAAATGTCATGGACACACATTTCGTGAAGCAAGCGAGCATCGCGTTTCTGCCAGAAAAATATCGCCGTAGCTATGTTTTATTTTTCAACTATCTGTTTCGTCAACAACTATGTTATGGTATTGCTAAATCGTAATAAAATATTTTATAATGAACGTCATTACTGTATTTTATGAAATATAAAAATATATTAATATTAAGTCCGTTCAGCAACATAGATACAATTTAAACGCGAGCGTGTGCCTCTCCATACATCTGAACAACTGTTATATCCAAGATACGTATGCTGTACCGTATCCAGTCGAGTCCTTTTATCGCAGTAGTTATTTGACCAATAAGGCGCTATCTATCAAAGTGGCGACCGATAACGATACGAGGCTTCAATGAAATACGGTCGAACTATAAATAATACGGCGTACTCTGTATCCTTTGGAGTCGATGAATTCATACTTGAAACTAAATGAATGGTTGTCCCAAGTACTTTCAATAGAGGACTTCAGTTGGTGTATACTCTTTAAAAAGTGTTTGCATTATGTGTTCATTGAGGTCAAATAATTAAAGGGACGTGTTTACAGTTTGTGTAACCGACATAAGGTTTTAACTACGTTACAGATATATGAAGCCGATGTAGTATAGCGTAAGCGAGTTCGTTTTTTGCTTACAGATGATCTGGGTTCGATCCCCAGGGGAGGCAATTGTTCCATGTTATCGTTTTATTGTTATTATACTAATTTCATTTATTCAACATCTTATTATACTTTTGTAAATAAATTAATTTAACTTTTTATTCAAAATACGAAATTAGGTCGTTTTAAGGCCTAATCAATATAAACAGAGAAGAAAGCCATATATTGATTAACATGTGCCGAATACAAACCGTTAAGTAGCAATATTAACGAGTTTAATGTGATTACAAAAATATGTTGTGAAAATTGTTCGCGTACGACTGTTTGCATTACAAAATCAAATTAATGTTCGTTACCATGAATTGGTTTAATTTCGAGAGTCGTCATTATAAATCAGAATTTGTTTGAAAAAGCAGTTTTGAAATCACAATTAATTTTAACTCGGGAACTTGTTTTCCTTTAGTTTTCATTGCAAATTAACCTTCAAATGGTCATAAACTAGCATGTTTAAAACTCTATAGTAAATAATTAAATATATTTTTCAATCGTTACATATTAAAATACATGTTTTATTTTACTTTGACAGTTGATAGATCATATAAGATAACTAATTAATAGGAACAAAATATAACACGAAAACAGTACAGGTAAATAGAATACATAGTGGAGAACGTACGCTTCAAATATACAAATATATTGCACTGGAAAGTGTTTAAATTAAGGTCTGTATGAGCAGGTCAATGTTTCTATTAAACATTTAATTGTATTCTTTATCTATAAAGCGTAAAGGTAAGAGTCATATTTATCATAAATGTCAGCTGAGTTCTATTTTTGTATATTAGTGCGAGCCTAAAGAATTGCAAACCGACAGTTATGACAGGTAAAACAAATAAAATACGGAATTTTAAGTATCAATATATTACGGACAAAAGCCCGCCGCACAGCGTTGGGCGATGACCGCTATTTGTAACACTTTTCTGACATACATATAAACATACCTATGAGTCTCGTAATTTTTCTGCCTGCGTCATCTTTTTTCGCGATCCGAAAACCTTGACCACTTGAGCAACATAGACTCTTAGACAAATACTATATCAGTCGTATATGCATACCTCAAGAAATAATACGGCAGGAAAGTCATTTTTGGTAGATAATTATTCTCTATGTTCTTGCATTATATGGTTTTCACCGTCAAAAAACGATTTTTGCTCTAGTTTGTTGTGCTTCCTGTTTTCTGTTTCCCGGCCTCAAGGGAACAAGCCAATTGCCACAGACTGGTTTACCACAAATTGCTATAACTTTTTCCAAAAAAATGTTTTGTTTAATAAAACCCGAGTAAAATGTATTGCCTGAATCCCGATTTCTTTCGAATTTATTTGCGTCGATCTATTCGATATCTTATTGTTATTATTATCCTGATAAATCATAAACTCTTGTTTTAAAAAATCGAGTCGTTCAAAACATTATAGTCGGCATCTGTTTTCTCGCGGTATTTCAATTGCGCCCCACCCCCAACAAGCTGTCAACATGTCAGAATTCGTGACCCATTTTTCATTCGCTCTCAGAAAGCAGTTTTACCCTTGATCATGAGCAATATTCTGGTTAGGTACGGTTGTAATCCATCTGGAACACGTTTTTTCACCAAATTTAAAGTTATTCCGATGTAACTTTTCTGTATTCAAGCTAATTTTAACTTACTTTTACTTCGTCTGCTCGCACTTTCCCGATCTTATTATAAATATGGTTACACATCACTATATTGAGATTAGGCCTAAAACCACTCAATCTAATAATGTTGGATTCTACCACGAATGCTCATAAGGATTGGGTTTACAAGCTAATATTATCAATTATTTTATTTGCAGAAAATTATTGGGGGTACGAAGCCCTGCATTATAACATCATTTTCGTACCAAAATGTTTCGTGCCAAAATATTTCAGTTTGTTCAAAATACACAAAAAAAGGACATTTACAACATGTCTGTTTCATTTATCACATTTGAGGATTGTTTAGGTTTTCAATTTGTAGAAGCTGTTCTGCCAAGCGCTGGGCATCACACAAGCCATTCCATTGAGCAAAACTGACAGTTTTGGTTTTCAGAAATCAACAAAAGAGGGATTCATGAGCTATCACCGTTTCCAAGGAATAACGTTTCAAAGCATGGTGATCTTGTTTATTGGTTCGCTTGGTTTACTTGGATGGAACAAATGTGAACTTTTATAGAACTTTGAAAATTCTACATCCGTCTGTATGTATACAAAAAGCAGCTATGATATTTTAAAGATCAGATGTGCAAAAATTACGAAAGGGTTGTAAATTACTAATAAGAAGGCAATTAACATGTATGCAAATGTAGTCTGTTTGTCGGCCAGTGCCTGCAAATGAATGTTAAACTAGTAATAAAAACAACTTTGTATGTTAAAGTACTCAGTTCCTTGACCACTGTGTTGTGATCATTATTAGTAAGACAGTGTAATTTTAAACAGAAGGCACTAGCTTGTTTAGTTAATGCATTACTATGATTGGCTGTTATTTGTTGCTCCATGATAAATGATGTATACCCTAGTACAAAATCAGCATTGTTTATTTTTTTTTTAAGTTAATACAATTTTACTTATGAAATGTTGTTTTGAACAAACTTCACACTATGCTGTATAATACTTGTTTTTTTCATACATGCATTGAATGGTTTATGATACATAAGTCATTAATTCCACAGTTTTTGTTGAAGATAAATTCACTTTGTAAGTACATGTACTTAAATGTTATTGTAAGTTAATGACATTGTTTTACTATTTCTTATTGTGTATCTATTCTTATACGTGCAAATAATTGATGTGTGATGTGAAGTGTTTTGTATCGTTATACATTACCATATACCTTTTTAAAATCCTGCGAGATACCTGTATTTATGAAATATTTCAATTGCAAAATAAGTATGCTGTCCTTCAGTTCCCCATAATTATACAATGATAATCGTGTCAATCAAAATTGATTTGACACATCACATTATTTTATGTTAAATCAGTTTATGCTAGAATCAACAGTTTTAGCCGGTTTAGGTTGAATCGAGATTTTTGATGAAACAACCTGTTTCCTGGGTAGGATCAGTACTTGGTGTCCTTATGGTGATCTAAAGAATAATCCCACTAAAGGGATCAATACCGAGACCTCCCAGTCGCTAAGCGGACACCATATCCACTACGCCGCGCAACTGAACCAGGTTTGAATTCCAGAGGCTAAAAAAGCACACAATGCTATGATATTAGATCTAAAAGCTTAGCAGATCTAAAACGCTTTTTTCATCAAGCAAAAAATAAGATTTGAATTTGTGGATGCATTACGTTCTTATTGAAACACTTGTAATGCTTTGAACACAATAATGACATATGTATTACAATACATGGTTGTCAAATAAGCTATTGCCCGTAAATAAGGTAGCATTATCATGTTAGCAGTTAACACTGTATATATTAATTGCTGCATGTATTTGTTTCTTACTGTTTCATGTTATACGAATTTATCTTTTATGGATTAGTTTTTTTGAAGTACATGTACATTGATATAGTGTAATTTCCAAATATTGGAAAGCGCTCTAATTAATCTGTAATAAAATGATCAAGTAACAGCAAATTATTATTATATCACGCACAATTGGGGTGCAAGATAATATCTGCTTGGCTTCGATCTTCAATTTGTTCAAATACTTTTCGTTTAAACTATTATTTACTAGAAGTAATTAAACATTTTGTTCGTCATCTTGCAATGCAAAGGCGTATTTTGTGAATTGTGGTTTAAATAGTCGGGGTGTTTGTTTTTCAGTATTTGTATACGTTTTATAGCTGTCCGAGCTATTCGTTTTATAGAGAACATACATATTAGTGTTTTTCGTTGCTTTTTTTCAGCCGAATTTCCTCTCCGGGTAATCGTGAGTACATCCCGTCACTTTTACCCTATTATTAACGGAAACTTCACTAAAATTGCGATCTTCTTTTGTCCATCGTTACTCAGTATAATTGTTTGTACAGTTGCTGCAAAAACAAATTGTAAAAACATGTTTAGATGATCATTACGATAATTTGTAAAGTGCAAATAAAATGTGAGAATGTTGAAGCTTTCATTAACTCCCGTTATAGTTACCTGTTGGGCTGTTCAATGGCGGTCCGATGAATGATATTTTAGCTACTCATTTAATGTAAATTATTTCAAATAAGTGCCTTCGGAGCCTATGTGATCAACATATTTGTTATGTCAAACTTGTTGATTTCCATTATGTTTTTATTGGTGTTCATCAGTAAGAGCTCTTTGATAACGTTGACGTACTTTAACGTTGTTTTATTACTTATTCATCCGTGTATAAGAAATTGAAATAAAGGAAATTATTAAAAGCCCAAGTCGTATGATGTGGATGGTCACACCTTATGCCAGTGATAAATACTTGAACATAACACTAATTTATTCATATTGGTTTGATAGTATACTATTATTTTAAGCAATGATATTATATGTGTTTCATAAAAACCTTAATGAAATAAACTGCATTAATAATCAGTNGTACATGTACGTAAATATTATTGTAAGTTAATGACATTGTTTTAGTATTTCTTATTGTGTATCTATTCTTATACGTGCAAATAATTGATGTGGAGTGTTTTGTATCGTTATACATTATCATATACCTTTTTTAAACCCTGCGAGATACTTGTATTTATATAATATTTCAATTGCAAAATAAGTATGCTGTCCTTCAGTATAATTAATAATTACTCAGTATAATTGTTTGTACAGTTGCTAAAAAAAAAATATGTAAAAACATGTTTAGCTGATCATTACGATAATTTGTAAAGTGCAAATAAAATGTGAGAATGTTGAAGCTTTCATTAACTCCCTTTATAGTAACCTGTTCAATGACGGTCCGATGAATGATATTTTAGCTACTCATATAATGTTAATTATTTCAAATAAGTGCCTTCGGAGCCTATGTGATCAACATAATTGTTATGTCAAACTTGTTGATTTCCATTATGTTTTTATTGGTGTTCATCAGTAAGCGCTCTTTAATAACGTTGACGTACTTTTACGTTGTTTTATTACTTATTTGTCCGTGTATAAGAAATTAAAATAAAGGAAATTATTAAAAGTCCAAGTCGTATGATGTGGATGGTCACACCTTATACCAGTGATAAATACCTGAACATAGCACTTATTTAGTCATATTGGTTTGATATTATACTATTATTTTAAGCAATGATATTATATGTGTTTCATAAAAACCTTAATGAAATAAACTGCATTAATAATCAGTTGGATAAATTGCTCGTCTATTGCAAATTATCTTATTCAAATTCATTGTAATCTTCTATTACTATGTTGCATGTGTTTGGTTTCAGTTTGTAGTCTTTTTTGATGAAATAAATTGATATTTGTTTCAATATATATGATGTAATGCAGGATTAAACACGGTCCCGGTTGTAATATTATCCTCTGGTTTGATGGTCCTGAAACGAGAGATCAGTTTGCAATTAGAATTAACATTATTTGACCCATGGTTTGTAAAAGTAAGACAAATCACTCAATACGTCCTTTACATTTACTACATTAGTTTTTAAAACTCCATAAACACTATGGAAATACGTCATAAGAACTAAATCAAGTATTGTAACTATAAGTTTCAAATTCCCTGAAGTTTTGATTTTACACGAAAGTGTGATATTGACATTCAAAGTAGGCAAAAACAGGCAAGTTATATATATTTATTCAAAACAAAAAAATGCTAAAACAAACATACTGAAAAATGAGTTATATTTGTACTCTTTGCGCCTTTCAGTGTGTTTTTATCATAATATAAACTTAAGAGAATGTCCTTCCATTCTAAGAGAGACCTATCCAAAACTCTGTAAATACTGATGTGAGAGTTATGGTTCTTGTATGTTGCGTGATATGAATGCAACCTTCAAAAATACCAGAGGTACGCTCAATAAAATACAACGCAAAAATGAGTAAAGGGCATCAACTCAACACATACTGACAAAAGAGTCATTTTTTTACACTCCGCCCAAACTTTAATTATCCTCAATAAATGCAGAACGTTGTCTCTATCAATATATAATTTATGTCAAATAGTATTTGCGTTACGTTATTCAAGCACATTTTCGAAAATACGAAATCATACGCTGCTTAAAGGACACAGATTAATTTCGAATTAAGCCAGAAAATAAGTTTCATTTAGGTGCTTAATGATTCTTTTGTATGTATTCTGGACAAAAGACCACCTTAAGGGCCCGTGCAGTTGTGTTTAACTAAATGGAAGAGTCTTACTTTTTATTTTATCAGTAGTGCCATATTGGTAATTTCAAGCCCAGTTCAGACAGTTATTTTAGAACAATGACCGCGATGTGTTGTTTTTAATTATCTTAAAGGCATATAACATACATCTCAAACAATATAAGAATTCACACGAAATAAACCCTGACAGTGTTAATGTTATATAACTACCCATATGCATTGACATATTTACTACGATTGTCAATTCCGAGCAATTGTATTGACACCCATTCATGAAAATGATCTCAAAATGATAATCTCGAGGGTGAATTCTCCATTAGGTTGTACTTTGCAGGCCGCCCGGGAGCTATGATCTATGTAATTAAAACGATACTCTCGACGTATTATTTGTGGAAAAACGTGTTATTGGCCGATTTTTTAAAAGAAAATATTATTCCCAATGATATAAAAGTATTATAAAACAACAATGACTAACCACGGAAACGAGAAACATCAACTATATTTATATACATATAAGGCCAATGCGAATATTGAGATGCTGAACTCTACTCTCTCTCTCTCTCTCTCTCTCTCTCTCTCTCTCTCTCTCTCTCTTTTTTTCTCTCTCTCTCTCTCTCTCTCTCTCTCTCTCTCTCTCTCTCTCTCTCTCTCTCTCTCTCTCTCTCTCTCTCTCTCTCTCTCTCTCTCTCTCTCTCTCTCTCTCTCTCTCTCTCTCTCTCTCTCTCTCTCTCTCTCTCTCTCTCTCTCTCTCTCTCTCTCTCTCTCTCTCTCTCTCTCTCTCTCTCTCTCTCTCTCTCTCTCTCTCTCTCTCTCTCTCTCTCTCTCTCTCTCTCTCTCTCTCTCTCTCTCTCTCTCTCTCTCTCTCTCTCTCTCTCTCTCTCTCTCTCTCTCTCTCTCTCTCTCTCTCTCTCTCTCTCTCTCTCTCTCTCTCTCTCTCTCTCTCTCTCTCTCTCTCTCTCTCTCTCTCTCTCTCTCTCTCTCTCTCTCTCTCTCTCTCTCTCTCTCTCTCTCTCTCTCTCTCTCTCTCTCTCTCTCTCTCTCTCTCTCTCTCTCTCTCTCTCTCTCTCTCTCTCTCTCTCTCTCTCTCTCTCTCTCTCTCTCTCTCTCTCTCTCTCTCTCTCTCTCTCTCTCTCTCTCTCTCTCTCTCTCTCTCTCTCTCTCTCTCTCTCTCTCTCTCTCTCTCTCTCTCTCTCTCTCTCTCTCTCTCTCTCTCTCTCTCTCTCTCTCTCTCTCTCTCTCTCTCTCTCTCTCTCTCTCTCTCTCTCTCTCTCTCTCTCTCTCTCTCTCTCTCTCTCTCTCTCTCTCTCTCTCTCTCTCTCTCTCTCTCTCTCTCTCTCTCTCTCTCTCTCTCTCTCTCTCTCTCTCTCTCTCTCTCTCTCTCTCTCTCTCTCTCTCTCTCTCTCTCTCTCTCTCTCTCTCTCTCTCTCTCTCTCTCTCTCTCTCTCTCTCTCTCTCTCTCTCTCTCTCTCTCTCTCTCTCTCTCTCTCTCTCTCTCTCTCTCTCTCTCTCTCTCTCTCTCTCTCTCTCTCTCTCTCTCTCTCTCTCTCTCTCTCTCTCTCTCTCTCTCTCTCTCTCTCTCT
>VMBQ01006538.1:16187-29192 GCA_007657795.1 Dreissena rostriformis | reverse complement strand
TATATATATATATATATATATATATATATATATATAATTTCTGTAATGAACTGATAATCTGTACTTTGAACTGAACCATGTTTGCGATTATATAAAATATATAACGATTATGCATGCATTGGACGATTCGATCCCCAACAATCTTCACAGATACTCGCCAAAGAACAAAGACAAACCATATTTAAAAATTTGATTGTCACAAAGTCACCCTAGGGTTTTTAAAGAAATATTACATACACAATTGAGATAAATGTCTCATATTCAAATATCGATTCCCAATGTAGTATTCTCAGATGAGACCGCCGTGATGTATTTAACGCTCCATTATAAATGAGAAATCGCCCAAAAATCGTAAATATGTCGGCTTAAATCCGTTGAGCTCTTCAAACGATATTCAACGCATGACATTTAACACCAACATACAATACTGAAAAACGACACATTATCGCGAAAACACCGACTGTCAATTTAAATCATGAGCATGGCGTAAAACCATTCAACGCTGCACGCGATGTATATCATTTTGCGACAAATTGCAATCTACAATGACATACGTTATTTGCTGGATTTACAGAATTAACCATCTTGCCTCGTTGTTAAATTACGCCCGTTAAAGGTAAAATTACC
Organism: Dreissena rostriformis; assembly: GCA_007657795.1. Classification (NCBI taxonomy): domain Eukaryota; kingdom Metazoa; phylum Mollusca; class Bivalvia; order Myida; family Dreissenidae; genus Dreissena; species Dreissena rostriformis. Next base: position 28,565 of record VMBQ01006538.1, on the reverse strand, counting down.
TAATAGTTTAGTCATGGTGAGTTCGTTAACTTTACAGATGACGGTAACATTACACAACACTGATCATAGTACATGTTTAGATACATGCTATTAACACCTACCTATGTTCGCTCACAGTTTTACACTTTTTCACTATAACGCATTACAAAGGCTGATAACCATTTACGTACAGCCACATTTCTTTTACAATTCATATAATGCTATGTTATGAAGTAAACACACAGTGTATTTGAGTAATTAGCATACGTAGTACTTCGATTATTGTATTACATAACTTATGTGACCAGTTGTAATAACGCGTGTTGTGTTCAGTACGCAAGCCCTATATATTATAAAATAAAGACAATAATTGAAACAATAAAAAAACATAATTTAGAACAACATGATGCAAAATATAAATAGACCATGTTTTATCGTTAAATGAGGCTTATATGAAACATGTGTTTTAAAATGCATTTATTTTAAATATAAAAAGGAAATACATATAAATGTAAGGGAAAAAAAAATTAGTTGTTCCATTGTCTGAGTTTTTTAACAAATACTTTTTAACTTTATTCTTCTATCTTTGGTCGACTGATCGAATTGTTTTTTCAACGCTCGACTTGTACTTGGATGTTTGGTTCGTAAAACAAATAATAACTAGAAGGATCACACGCCCTAGGTCCGAACGAACTGAACTGGTTTGACCATATTTTGCGATTTGACTAATACCATTTAACACTCACCAAGATATCATCAGAAAAATAGTCCTCGCAAGTTTCATGGCGATTTACAAAACATCTGCGATTAAAGTAACATTAATACTAAAAAATCAACGGCAATTTTGTAAAGTATTTCGTACAATAAAGTTACCCAATAAGAAATCAATGTTCCTCATAGCAAAAGTCAAAATTTCAAAACGAGATGTTTCCTTGTAACATGGATGTTTGTAGATACAAAATGCTTGTTTTTAATTTTTCGTATCCCAATTAATTCCATTTTAATGTCCCGCGACTATATTAATTCATACGACACCCACACTAACATGGTACCATTTGAGTGTTCTTTTGTCGTATGAATATATATCAGTGCTGGACATTAAAATGGAATTATTTGTGTCACAAATCAATAAAATTATGTACATTTTATATCTACAAATATCTATGTTACCAGACCACATCTCGTTTTGAAATTTTGAATTTTGCTATAAGGAATATTGATTTTTTATGGGGTAACTTTATTTTACGAAATACTTTACGAAATATCAGTGGATTTTTGAGTATTATTGTTACTTGGAGTTCGTTTGACCCAGTGTCTTAGTTTTTGATACGATGTTACCCAATTCCGAACTTAGCCGATATAGCATGATACAAATGTGCTGAGTCAGTTTCATAAAGATTAAGCCGAACTTGTTGAGTGTTCGAAAGCTTTTTTCCCCACATGACACAGTGTATAACTCGGCAGAACTATCATAGAGAAGAATGGTCTCACCAGGTTTCATGACAATGGGTCAATAACTAAGGCCTCTAAAGAGTTCACAAGCTTTCCTTTTAATTTGACTAAGCGCCTTTCTTTTTGACAACGCGTGACCTATATAACTCGGTTGAAACACCAATTGTTGACATGTTCTCATTAAGTTTCACGAAGATTAGGCTATCAATGTGGCCTCTGGAGTGTTCCCCAACTTTTTCTTTAATTTGACTTAGTGACGTAGTATATGATCTCTCGTGACTTAGTTTCGAACTCGCCCGAGATATAATTATGGAATTATTGCAAATGGTGTGACCAAGTTTCATAAAGATAAGGCGATACAGGCGGTCTCTAGAGTGTTCTCAAGGTTTTCCTTTAATTGTACCTGCTGACCTTATTTGTTTACCTCACATCACCCAGTTATGAACTTGGCAAATTTGGATAAATGTTGTGACCAAGATTTTATACCAATGGGTAATACACCGTTTCCCTCAACACGCGACGATGTTAGTGTTTCCGTTGTGTTTACATACGCGACCGGTGCATCAAAAGTATAATTTATCCCAACATGGCAAAACAAGGGCTAAATGATATGATATATTTTACACAAACAACTGTGTCAAACACCAAAAGAACACGTACGGAAATAGTATTGTTTATTACCGATATGTGTATAAATAAATATCGTCAGTATGGATGCTTTTATAACAACTACATAATAATGGAAATAAAACATCGACATGTCAAATGCCACTATGCTACTCACATTGATAGTTCCCATGCGAAAACTTTGACATTAACATCATTTCAATCTAAAAAGTGTGCCCACATGACGAATACTCGCATTAAACAATGCATACCTTTATGTACAGCACTATATGAATACTTATACAAATGTCCTGCAGATTGGGTTGTATGTGTAAAAAATTGTTCCAGTGTCCTCGCTTGTAATTATTATTGATCGCATTATGTAATTCTTTATCATTATCCATTTAATAAGCATTCAAATTACACAAGGGAAATGCCTGTTTATCTTGACTAACAGTAGTATGTGATGTGTTGCAATAAGTAGATATGTCGCAATATGACTTCTAGTGCACTGTAACCAGGCTGGTGGAAGCTTCATTTGAGTGTTTATTAGTAAGGCAGTTGGATAAAAAGTCAATTAGAATGACAACGGTCTATTGTAAGTTTAAATCATGCATCAATAGTGGTATATGATACATGTGGTTGTGATGATAATATTTTCAGTAGAGTGTAATCTCACACTGTCAAATGTCAGAGAAATCTGTTTTGCGAGACCTACCCGAGTGCAGCCTTAGTCGGTTAATGGTGCACAACTTTTGTATTTCTGTGTGCATACTATTGGAGCTTTTAGGCAGGTTGACGATTAAATGAGCCGACATAGAATAGTTTCAGTCATGTACGTTAACAGTTTGATGTTTATTAAATTTGTAGGTGCATGACAAATTATAAAACATTAAAATTGACATAGGGTCTTTTACACAAAATCCTTCTGGAAACTGAGAATATTGTATGTGTTAAATAAAAGTTGCTTGCACAATTTGCTTTCATCTATACTTACCAGCCCAATATTAATATATTAATCCTTTGCATAGGTTACATGTTTTTTATCCATCAGAAATGTTGATATCATTTTAATAGGATGTATGAAAAATACGTTCCATAGTGTTTGTCAATGTCTATTCACAGAATCATACACTTGTATTAACGGATTTAATTTCCAGATAATTGAGTACTTTAAAGAACAGTATGCTTTACAGAAACAGCAGTTCAGTACAAACATAAGGATCATAGTCACCATTGGTCATGTTGTGGTCTTATTCTTTTGAAATAACATAAGCGTATATAATAATATTGATTTCTTGTTATACATTTCATGTTTGCCTATTTGTATAAGGTTTATTCAGTCGCTGATAGACGGACATAAAAAAACAAGCATTTCATAATTTGTTAGGTTTTCGTATCTGTATATTTATCAATATAGATGTCGTGTATTTTAGGCATGTAATGAACACTGACGATTGTTTAGTGTTCTCCGTACAAACAAATACTTCCAGGTATCTAATTTTCAACGGGTGTGATACATACATTTTTGTCGTGCTTGAAATTGGCATCAACACATACTATTATATCAGCATGCATGCAGGATGCCCATGCCTTAGAGATTAAGGGGAAAGCATATGCTTACTGTCTTTGTTCCCCGGCTCATGTATAGTGCGAACAATTATCTAAGAGTTCGCCAGTTATTTTCATCGGGTACACTTGCACTAAGTGATTCTTTAGTGCAGATACAGTCAATGAGATGAGAGCAGAGGATACGAAAAATCGAACTAGGAGTGTTTTTTTCAATTGCGTAACAGTTTTGCCGTTGTTGCTCCTCGTCGAAATCTGTATTTGATTTCGTACCACAAAGAATTTTAGCATGTTTGTCCGAACGCTTTTAAAGTATCGTATTGTCGCGATGTCGTCGAACTGACCACTGACACAAACTTATTTACAGAGTATAACATTAATGAAAGTAGACAGAGAAGTGATTAAAGGAATAAGTATCGTAAAACTCACAGAATAACAAGCATTCCACTAACTTGCCGATGCATACGCGCATGCGTTTTATTTTGCACGCATGTTTTGTAAAATATTTGTGTTCCGTAAGCTAACACTATAGGATAGCTAAATCGAACGCCATAATGTGAACACAATAACGCAATCAATACGTGTACTAGTCACGTGAGCAATGCATTCCCGATGATTCTCTTTTTTATACAGAATATGATTGCAAAACTAGAAGTCACTTAATAATCTTTTTAACGAGTTATTTACAGAATAGGAGTGAATAATAGTGTGCCCTGATATGCTGCAAGTTTTACATTCGCCATTTTCGGCTTTTCCGTTCATTTTTACACCTTTAGACAATTCAAACGACCACTGATTGATTGCATGGATAGAGTTAATAAACGTTCACATTAGAGTTTGGTGTAATATATAGGATAATGCTCAGAATACAGACTAGACTGTTCTTAACGTTGTCTGACAAATAGTCAGTAATTTCGTATTTTCGAAACATTACGTATGAATCTATGTGTAATGTTTCTATACCATATTTGTAAACATTTTAGCTTTTAGTCAAATTATTGATATTATGATAGTTTGCTGAACTGATTACTTAATAAGTTGACATATTGCCAGTTGTTAATGTGATCCGAAAAGCTCAAATACATTTCGTCACTAAACTAAAGCTAGCACTTATGAAGTGTATACATATGCTATAAAAGTATTCACGTTGTGTAGTACCTTGTTCGCGAAAACATTACATCTAACTATAACAATTAAATATAATCACTTGTATAGCGTGTTTGTCTTTGTTTGGTAACAGAAACGGTTGCGTCATTAAAACACAATGGTACTGTCTAAGGCCGTGTATTACGAGGAATAGAAGATTAAAGTGATATTTCATTTCAATCAGCCTTTAAGGCGGTATGTTTTTACTTTTCCAATTCTCAATGTTATCGGACGATGCACTTTTACCCACTGAAAAGTATTATTTGAAATGATATATTTTAGTTCCAATAAATTGCTTTTCCGTGAATATTTGCTGGTTTTAGTTAGTGACATATTTTTATAATTTTATTATTCGCATTTACTGGGATGTCATCTCGTGAAATCTGAATTATATATACAATATTATTGAACTACAATTTTACTTCAAATGCATCAGCTGCTATATGAATATATGGAAACTACAACTGCCAACTACCGAAACGTATGCATACCTAATATTGTAATTACAATGCAGTATGTGCTATGTTTACTTTGTATGTTTATCTGTTCAATTTCCATTACAAAAAATGGATCCACATTTAAAGAGGTTTTAAAATATACTTGGATATTAAATTTAACCTTATATAACAGTAGATATATTTCAACGCTAGATGTGGTCTGGTAACATAGATGTTTGTAGATACAAAATGCTCGTTTTTACTTTTTTTGCATATTTAATTCCATTTTAATTTCCCGCAACGATATCTATTCATACGACACATGAACACTAACATGGTACCATTTAAGTGTTCGTGTGTCGTATGAATATATATGTTTGCGGGAAATTAAGATGGAATTAATTGTATCACATGTAAATAAAAACGAGCATTTTGTATCCACAATAATCTATGTTTCCAAAGCACATCTAACGTTAAATTTTGGCTTTTGCTATAAGAAACACTCATTATTTACATGTACACTTTATTTAAAGAAATATTACGAAATTATCGTTGATTTTTGAGCGTTATAGAGGCTCAAAATCAACGAATATTTCGAAAATATTTCCTAAAGTAAAGTTAACCCATATAAAAATCAGTGTTTCGTACAGCAAAAGCCAACATTGTAACGCAAGTTTTGGTCTGGTAACATAGATTTAACGAGATACAAAATGCTCGTTTTTATTTTTTTGCGGAACAATATATTTTAGTTTAATTTCCTGCAACGATATATATTTATACCTCACACGAACACTAATTTGTTACATAACGTAAACATGTGTTGACTATATTGCGTAACAAGAAAATAAACAGGAGCATTTTATATCTCGTTTAATCTATGTTACCAGACCGCATATGGCGTTGAAATGTTGGCTTTTGCAATAAGGAACACTGATTTGCTATGGGTTGACTTGAAATATTCGTTGATTTCGAGCGTTAATGGGGCTTCAACCCGTTCATAATCTCAATCTTTCTTCTGATTATATACCGACTCTTTTATAAAACAATATGTAAATTGATTGATTAATGAATAGATATACACAAGCTTAACACATATTTCTTTGTGTCACAACACTATGTTGCGTGCAGCATGCATTACATATTTTGTCATGGGACACAACATTACATGGTAGACTTAGCTGTCGCTATTTGTTCGTTTTTCTTTGTATTTTTGTCGTTAGTTTTTGAAGTATTGACACATACACAAAAATAACTTACAACTACGACCCTTCGTGAAAAGTAGGACATATTCGTGTAACGAAATAATCAACATGTGTCGAACACATTTATATCTCTTCTGCAAACGGCGCGGTTGACAAGAAAACATAAATAATCATGTACGAACAGCAGTTTGGAACGCAAGTCTGTTTTGTTCCGACAATTACGCAATTGGCAAAGTGACTTTATGACAAAGAGAAACGATTTATTAATAAATAACACCCGTTGTGTTGTACAAAAAACATTTATTAGATAAAAGATTAAAGTATTTTCTGAGACGTGTGTTATCGTTATCTAACCAGTGACATGTATCGAACATATTTGGCAAGGTTACAATGAACAACAAAGTAAAGTTACACAGTTGCAAACTGAATATCTAAACACATATCCAAACATATTGTTTTACAATAATGTAGTTTGATAAACATTGTGATCGTGATATGTGTACAAACATTATCAAACTGGTTGTACCGTTATCGTGATGGTGATACGTGCGTGTATACATCGTCTTTTCGTTTTGCATTCGAAAAAAAATGTAAAAAGGCACATCAACTCATATTAATTTGTATTTCGATTTTAAAATAACTAAACTAAAAACAAAGTGTTTTTTTTTGCGCCAATTAAAATTGTTGACTAAATGGCCATAATCTGATGGGTACTACTCACGGTTAAACGCGGTCATCGCCTTAGACAACATTTGGTTCATAAAATCGCACCATGTCTAAATTTCTATCTAGTCATAGTTGTGAAATATATTACATGTATTTTGTAAGATGCCATAATCCCAAATATAATTGGTAGCATACATTGTGAAAACATGTCCATAAATAGCATGACATGGCAATGAAGTTGAACATGCGTAAATGCAGGAATGCGTATTTATTTAAAACAGACAAAAATGCGTTTTGCACCGCATCTGACACAAAACAACACCATTGAAATGTAATTTGTTATAAAGAATACGATTTCGGCCTTAACATCGTCATTGCAGAACATCGGTTGTTAAAATCGGTCCATTGATAGTCAATACACTGTTGAAGCAGTAATCTATTCAGCAAAGCTTGTACAATACTGTCAAATTGTTAAGAGCTTCAAACAAAAATCTGATTACTTGTGCGCACATCCATTCACTGCGTTAACAGAAACTGGCATGCGTTAGTTTGGTATGAAAGCTATTATCAAATTGCAAAGCCACAGACCGGTGATGGCAGAACACAATCCACGTTGGCAATTGTAGTATTTGTTCCTGTTCATGCAGGATTTAATTGAGGATGCACATGCGCAATATATTTCTAGGACAGATGCGTTGTGTTTGTTTAGCATTCTGATATGCATAACAAAACTCGCGCGTCTGTTATATTTAAACCGTATTAATCGATTCTATTAAAGCGGTATTATTTCATTATTAATATATGCTGAATATTGCATTCGTTACGTATGGAACATTCTTGAAATAATCGGCTTAAGATATGCTACAAGAGTTCAATCGTAATACCAAAACGGTGTTTACGCAAGTTCATTGTAGACGCCATGATGGACTGTTTGGCTATTAAGGTTCAATAGGAAGGCAATAGTTAATGCTTTATGACCAAGCGACTGTATTTGGTCAACTCACAAGACGAATTAAGGCGGGCAGGAGCATGATTTAAAAAAACTATTAATCGGTGATAATGTAATTGCTGACCAATCTGAACGTGTGTAACATTTTTTTAAGTGTTTCTTTTGAGATTAAGTTATTAACACTTTAAGTAGTCAATCATGATATTTAAGTCGGAAATTTTACGATTTTGTGTTTACTTCGTCTTTTCATTGACTGCAATATGATTAGCTCTTACTTGTCTTCAGATAAAGATGGTAGTTTGGTTAGAAGTAAATTAAAGTGGGGTTATATTAATAACAGTATATAAATACAAATATTTGATTGTTTCCATTGTTTGTTGATTCCCTCTTAAAGAAAGTAAGTGCATATTTCTTTTCCAACAATACAATTATAACACCAACTATCAGAAATAATCGTAATGACATTACAAACAAGTCGAGAAGACAATGCATTGAATAATAACTCAGTTTAAAATACGTGTTAGATATGATCCTCATATGATATGCACAATGTAATACGAAACAAATCATTAACTAGATTAAATTCATAACATTAAAGATGTTTAAAATGTGTAGTTATTAATTTTTAGAATATTGCAGCATTTAAAGAAGATACATTTTTAAGAATAGTAATCAGAACTGTATGATATAAATTAAAAAATGGTATTACACATGCCCTTATAAACAATTGCGCTAATGTGATTTGTTATCATACTCATAATATCGCGCTATTTTATCCAATCCAAAAGCCAAAGGCTGTAGAATTAAAAGCACAAAAACCACTGAAATTACCATCATACATCAGAGACATACACATGTATACTCGAAATGTCCGAAGCCAATGCCAGTGATTCACCTGCACACAGTAATATTACTGACACATAGAAACGTATAACAGATTCATTCCTTATAATTTAAAACTAAATAAAAAACTCGATAACTACCCTGCATGAAAATGAATGACCAAACTTACACTACAGTACACGAGGGCATCGTATTTCCGTTTCATTGAACACACTACCCTCACAAACCCCTCAAACCAGTTTATTCACTCGAACATCGATAATAAATGTATATGCACATAGGACTTATTATTATTTTGAGATTATCAGTTTGAAAGCATGTTGAAACAATTAATCGTAAATTGACGTCTGTTGTAAGATTGTCAGGGCGTAATGGTCTAGTTAAGCGAAAGGGCATTGTCAGATCAAATGAATGTGAACGCATATTATGGAGATGTGATTGTCTGATGTGACTTAAATATAACGTGATCATTTACAAGTTAGAGGCATATTGACGAACAATTCCGTTTTATAGTATGACGCACAAACAACAGGATTATATTTGGAAAATGGTTAATATAAATGATTGCTTATCACAAAGTTCTGGGGTTTTTAACGCTTTATATAAAAAGTATTATACCCCGCCCAAGGCGGATTGATATATAATTGGCGTTGTGAGTCTGTCCGTCAGTCAGTCCGTGCGTCCGTCCGTCTCGATTTGCACCCATCCATAAACAACGTTTGTGGCGGGGGATATCACTTCAACGAATTTGCTTGTTTTTGTGATGAATATGTACTCAATGTACTCAAAGATGCATATGCATTAAACAGTATAGTATACGTGTAAATCGTTTAATACATTTACCTCATACAACATATGTGTATTTGATTGTCTAACACAGGTCACAATGTGAATCTGTATGTGTTCATATAAGATCAGTAGATGATCATATAAAGTAACGTTAATGACGACAAGGAAGCAAACAAGAAGACGTCATTTAAATACCGTATAGATAATGTGTGGACTTTTACGTTCATGGTGGAGAAAGAACATTGCACGGCAACCCAATGTAATAGAGCGGTTCATACACGGTAGTAATTTGTTATGGAAAATTAACTTACCATGTATGTCATCGTACGCGATTATTTGGAAGCCGTATAACTAAAAGAGTTTCTTGTTACATTATGCATCGGTGCATTACATATGTTTGGTGTTCAAAATCACGTTATGTGTTAAGATGTTTAGCCACCCAACACCATTCGACTTCAACTAACCGCGGAATGATGTATAACGTTATTATATGATATATAAAGGGATAATAATAGATTCGCCAAATATCCTATAATACCTCACCCTATATTGTTCAGACAGCTGTGGTACAATTAATTAAATATAGACGTAAGCATTAACACACATAGAGGACAGGTTGTTTACAATACACTTATTCTTTAAACCTACACACAATACTTATGTGTTAAGTCGTTATACACACTGTCTATTTAAACGATTTTCCTTTATACAGAACAATGAATCGATTTCATTTAAATACAAAAAAAACTTGATTTAAAAAAACAATCGCCTATGGTGAATTTTGAGGGATACGCCTAAACCTTTTTATTTCTCGTAATATCAGTGTAGCGCGAGACCGATGTATGAGGCCGCCACCGAGCGCTATGTGCGCGACCTCACAATAACGATGAAGCCCTCGAAAGACCAATAAAAGACTAAATACAATATAATAAATAATTGCCTTTAGGCTACCTGCCTTATGATTCGTTGCTAAACATAGTCGAGTCGCCACGAATTTGTGCAATGCGACACACAGGGGACAGTTGTCTTCCACGAAGATTATATTTAAAAATCGTTTCATTCCAATGAACCTCTTCGTCACCCCAAGGCCTTAGGGGAAGCTTACTCCACTGCCTTGTACGACTTCCGTAGACTACAACCACATGAAGAACCTCTACTAACAACAGGAACTCTGCAGCCCGGGCAGCACCGTTCGAAGTCAACGTAATTACCCAAATGCTCCAGAATACTGTTCTTTAAAGTACCGTTCCTTTTCTTCAGATGTTGTCCCGCTCGCATCCGCAGGAGAAGTGACCAACTTGCCGATTTGCAGGCCTTAATATACTGGCGAACCAAGCGCCACCTAGCCAACGGAAAGGCACGATCCGCAAACTACCGACGTTACCGAATGCCCTCCGTACTCTATGGAGATTACCAATCATGAATTTGACCTTCACTGCCACATACATAAGCCGAATTAATATGCAGGATTTTACTTGAACATTCCTAAAATATCAAATGGTTTAACAATGCTTAATAAATAATTTCTTACCAGACAATTATCTTACATTGTGAATTACAAGTTACAATGTCTTACTGTTTACTTAGGCAAATGCGTAACTAAGGGAGGTATTTATAATGTAACATTGAAGAAGCACAAAACAGCTTATTCGACCCTGACACCTTTCGTCATACAACATACAGTTCTTTTGATAGAGACGGTTTAAAAGAAGCGCGCGAAGAATGGAACATTTTTGGTCAACCCCGACACGAATTGTGAATAGTCGAAAACCTCACGTGTTCAGCACCAGGTAAACGAAAGTATATTAACATTTATATTGTAAAAATGTATGCGCATAATACATATTTTATATAGATAACTTGTACACTTGGAGTTATTGAAATTGTTAAACAAATGTTAATAGTAATTTACAAATAGAAAACATACGCTATTTAACAGCAGATAAACGATTGTTCCGCAGCGTAGTATGGCATATTATAGCGATTGAAATACTAACGTATTAACTATTATAAATCTACAGTTAACTGTTCATAACGTGCATATTATCGATACATATTTACTTTGATGAATACTATTTCCAGTTGTAAACTACTTGATTAACATAAAGTCGCACAAAGGTATGGACATATTAACCCTAGCTGCTGGGATCAACTGTTGTATGAACGGTCACTATGAGTGTACTGAAACATCATCTTTGACGTCACAAGTTTTGTCAACTGCCACAATCACAAAACGTAATTCAAACAATTGTTTGCGGTAATCTCCTACTCGTTGCATTGAAATTGAACAACTATGGTATACGGTTAGACGAACTAGTGTAGGCGTTAAAACTTGTTAAGCTTTTTACATTGTCACTTAACATGGAAATCTTTAATATACTATAGTTCATTATCAATGAATATATCAACCATATTGTATATGTGAAGTGATCATGTAAGCCAATGTGTCTATATCAAAATCTACGCAATATTTAAATATTAAGGGGTGTTGCGGAAGTTAATTTAACCGAGTATATATTTATGGCAACACCGATGCTATTATCACAACCCAATAGTTTTGTTATCAGAATCATCACACATTTATGACCGAGTAGGTTCATAATAGGTACTCAGTGGTTCGATCCCAGGTGCGGTTAACTTTTTTTTAATTCTTTTTTTCTTTCTTTTATTTCACTCTTGTTTTTTTCCTGGAGCTCTTTAGTCCTGTTGTTTACATTAATAAATTTAAAGCATTTAATCA
>VMBQ01006538.1:3453-15113 GCA_007657795.1 Dreissena rostriformis | reverse complement strand
ATGGTGGTGGTGATGGTGGTAATGGTGATGGTGGTGGTGGTGGTGGTGGTGATGGTGGTGGTGGCGGCGGCGGCGGTGTTGGTGGCGGCATCGGCGGTGGTGGTGGTGGTGGACGTGATAAAAGAAGTATAAGAAGAAGAAGTAGTATTAAACAGATGTTATAAATACATATTAGTTTTAGAAGGTTTTATCATACACACATTGTGTGCATTTACCTTTATTTGTGACAATTATCCGAAGGATTTGGGTTTTCGGAGTTATGTCATTATGTATGATAAAGCTATAGTCATACTATAGTTGTTAAAGTCAAATTTTGACTTTTTAAATTTTACCTTAATGTTGAGATTTCGGCATGGGTATATCACGAGACACCTATGGTGAAAATGTGTTTATATTTTTTTATTATGATACGGTCCGGAAAAGCTTGGACTGATGCACGTGAAACTACACCACCGACCTATGTATCTATAAAGACCGCCTTATACTGCTTCCTTCAAGCGGACTCGACAATATTAAACTGACGAGAATGCGTGGTATTGCACAAACAAACATCCATCATGAAACGCTCAGTCCGGGTTGAACAGTTTATATAATCTGGTTTTATTTTTGGTTAGATGTCGTTTTTGTTCGCATTTCAAAGTCGATGTTTGCTGCCATGTTTGGATGACTTCAGTTGTTTTAGTTCTGAATAAGTTCGATGTTGCTCAACAAATCAGAAACATTTAATAATATACGTATCGGCGACGGGAAAATTGAATCACATAAAATGCATTATCAAAAAACATAGTATTGAACTTCTTAAATCTTCAGTCAAATAATATATTGATTAAGGTACATGAATCATTATTCTATGGCTTCTTGATGTTTATCGGACGATAAAAGATGAACTTACAACCCATGCATGTTCAATACGTTCCATAAATAGTTTAATCTAAGTTCATAGAACTGTACGATGCTTTATATCATTCAGTTGAGGTCCGTTTCATTGACATTTGATTTTTAAATAAAACATGATAATGTAGAGTAGTATATGGATAAAAACATACATATAAATGAAAAACAATTTTAACGGAATGGAATCACGAGACACATATGATGCAATTGTTTGGTTTATGTTAAGATAAAGACAAATGAACTCCAAACCCGTTAGCGTGTATATACGATTTCAATGCAAACATTTATTCTCGCAATCTAACACCAACATATTAATATGAATAGGAATATTAAATAAAATTAATTAAAAATATGTATGTGTTGTCTAAAAAATCTTCCCGTTTCGATAATCACGTATAATGTGTGGCATGTATCCAGTCTGGTTTAAATCCCAATGCTTCGCAATAGTCGTTCGAACGGGTTGAACCAATATAGATGGTGACGATTTGTTAAATCCTAGTAATGTTTGTGGGGTTTCAAACATTGACATATATATACACATTTAATAATAAAACAGCGATTTAATATAGGTGTGAGTTTATTTATCATCCAACTAAGCAATGCTTTGGTTCAGAACCAGAACAACATATCAAAGAGTTTGTAGACAAATTGCTGAGGACAAAGCGTAATGGTGGAGTTAACATTGTTTTTGCAGCAAAGGAATACTACGTGTGCTCCCGTGTGTCGTCAAATTGTTGGTATATATATATGTTGCACATCCGTTCTTCGATTTGTTCAAACTCCTGTAAAGTACTGCTTGTACTCAGTGGAATGTAACCCTTGTCGGTGCTTTCGCGCGATTTGGCTCCACGCCTACCGGAAGTGTATGATGAAATCTGGGTAGCGGAAGACATACTGTTGGTCCGGCCATTGGTTGTTACAGAACTAAGGTCAACGCGCGTTCCTGTGCAACTACGAAGATACGTGTGCACTAATTTAGTTGCTTTTCTGAAAAGACACTATCCAAACTTTAATCAATCTTTTATTTGTTTTGATTTGTTTTTAGGGGATTGTTTATGCTCGCTTTAGCTATCTCATATATTTTGCTAAAGGACATTCCCTGTAATACTAGGAAACAAAAACACACAATGGCAAAAACAAATCAGCATGAACAAAACAACCAACTGTTCCTGCTGAAATCAATGTACCCTTAACTGTTCTCCCTAATAACATATAAAAATATATCGTTCGATATTTGTCGGTTGAATGAAATTGGAAATATATATTTGATAGTGACTTCTTTAATTAAATAGAACAAACACAAACAGTTTGTACAGAAATACAATGTAATAACAATCATAGGAATATTTTAATAAAGATCTCATTTTGTAATAAATGTTTTTTTACACTCAGGCACTGATGATTGTAACCGGGCATCATACCAGTAAATATCAAAATGTAACAATTAAACGTTAATCGAATATCTTGATTAACATTTCATTTGTATTAACATTGTGTATATATTAATACAGTATTACATAAAGTTACGAATTTTGGACAAATAATCATACGAATGAAACTGCACAGTTGTGTTATCTCCAATGGAGCTATTTCGAATTTCAAGTACACTGGTATTGCCAACAAAGCCCAATAAGGGTCTTGTTTACAATATAAATACGTAGAGAAACTTGTACTTATTGACGCAGGCATCCAACAATTTATATTTCTTGTCTATATAAGCCAACTCATGAGGTGCAATAATTGTGCACCGGATAATTTGTTTTTATTTTGTGTTCGATACGCAACTCAAAATAACATGAAATTGGATAAACATCTTTTGATCATATATCATTGTCACAAACAATTAATTGATAGCTAATGACTTGGTATTACTTAACGTTACCTATAATTCCTAATTTCCTTATAGTGATAACCATGTCGTTTCCGACATATCGTTGCACACAATGATTATATAGTAATTGCAAGTATGTGATATTTGTTTAGTATAAACGTCTGCATAAACAATTTTGGTAGTTTTTCAGGTAAGTAACATCGACTGTATTCAAAACTGGTATTTATCACATATTTTGATTCATTTCTCAAATATTTATGGCGTGATCGATAACACGAGAACACGTCACAATATCAGAAAGAGCAACACACGCGTTAGTTGTCGTATTTGTGACCCTTTTGTTGTTCTGACGGATAGATTTGTCATTCTTTATTTGTTGTCATAAAATGGGAAGTTATGATGCAAAAACGTATAAGTAAGGTTGTTTATGCATACCAACCTACTGCTAAAATTACCTTGCGAATATATAACACGATTTTTAATAATCTTAAAGCCCCATTAACACTCAAAATCAACAAATATTTCGTAAAATAAAATTTCAACATACACATTTCAGTGTTCTTTATAGCAATAGCCACAATTGCAACGCTAGATGTGGTCTGGTAACATAGATTTAACAAGATGCAACATGCTATTTTTATTTTTTGTGGTACAATATATTCAACACATATTCGAGTACTAATTTAGTGTTCGTGTGTCGTATGAATAGATATCGTGCCGGGAAATTAAAGCCCAATTACTACGAAAATTCCGTACAATATTTCGTAAAATAAAGTTAAACAATTAAAAATCAGTGTTCCTTATAGCGATTGCCGAAACGTCAACGCCGGATGGTGTCTGTTAACATAGATTTGTGTTAATACAAAATGCTCGTTTTTATTTGTTGAGACACAATAAATTCCATTTTAAGTTCCCGAAAATATATTTATTCATACGACACTCGAACAATAAAATGGTACAATGTTAGTGTTCGAGTGTCTTATGAGTGTCTTATGAATAGATAATATATTTGTGGGAAATTAAAATGGAATTTATTGTGTCACAACAGGGGGAATTCCTTCCTACAAGCATCTACATCATAGTTGATAGTTTAATATTATTTGATATATAGCTGCACCAAAATCCAATCATTTTATTTTTAATAGCTATACATATTGGGTATCTACCAAGGTCACCATATAGTTTAATATGTGGGTACTACGTTTGACCTGTAGTATGTGTTTAATAAAATCAGTATGAACTTTTTCTAAAGCATTAACAATTGAATAGCGCAAAACTTTACACCCGTATGTTAAAATTGGCAAGATTATAGAATCAAACAGTGTCAGTTGACATTCAATTGACAAGTCCAAATTTTCCTCTAATCTCTTTATATGGGCTAAATAATCCTTTTGTAGCTTGTTCAACAATATGCTTTTTAGCTGTTGCGACTTTTCTGTTTTTTTTTTGACAACACAAAACAGAGAGTAACTTTAATCGGGTGATGGTTAACTCCAAAATTTGGATTTTCCAGAATCGATCACGAATTATGCCCTTAGTTTTATAAAAATTTATGTTTAATTTCCACAACGTGCAATTATCTTCAAAAGTATGTAATACAGATATGAGATCTTCCTCTGAGTTTGAAAAGACAACAGTATCATTTTCGTAAAGTATTAAAATTCATTTTAAATACATATCTAGGTGTTCATCTGAGATGTTACCACTAACATTATTATGTTCTACCAGGTAATGTAAGTCTAAGTCGTACAGGACGAGAGAAAAAAGAGTCTGTGAAAGAGTTTCAACCCGGCGCGAGCCTCTTCCGCAGGGGAAAAAAACGATTTTATCGAAAACCAGCTTGGTTAAGGTTTAACAAATTATTAGGTTCTATGAACTTTGATAACCTATTAATTAAAACCGCCAACACAGCTCAATATTGTTATAGGCTTATAATGTTGTGGATAATCTTTTGCTCCGTTGTTTTTAAAAATTGGCACAATTGAGCCGACAAACCAGGATCCTGAAATGAATCCAGTATTAAATACTGTATTAAACAATTTTTTATACAGGGGCATGACAATGTCGCTATATATATATTGTAAAACGAATATATTGTAAAACATTTCATAAAATAATGTTAACCCATAAAACAACAGTTTTCCTCATAGCAATAGCCAACATTCCAACAATAGATGTGGTCTGGTAACATATATTTAACACGATACAAAACGCTCTTATTTTTTTTTGTGGTACAATATATTCAACACATGTTCATGTACCACTTTAGTGTTCGTGTGTCGTATGAATAGATATCGTTGCGGAATATATTGTTCCACAAAAAAAGCAGATTGTATCTTGTTTTCGCTAAAAATGGTCTAAGAAATGTTCGAAGAAGAAAATCTTTGAAAAAGAAAAGTTATTTTATGAAAATTGGAAGAATTAATGATTAAAATACCGCCCGGGTTTCCTTACACTGAACGGTATTACATCCTATACGACGCAGTGATGTGGCCAAAGTTATGGGGTAATTATCTCGATTAAGTCAATGAACTATACAAATGAATTGATTCGGATCTGCTGGCGTTATGTAAAGCTCGTGTAATGTGAAAAGCTTGGTAAAACATCTGGGCTGAAAAAAGTATTCAGATTCAATATCTTTAACATAATTGTAACTAGAAAACTTGTCACGTGACTTGTGTGCATCAAAATGCATCGTATTATCCGTTCCGTTAAACGATGTATTCGAGACGACATCAGATTAGGGAACAACCATCAATGCGGAATCTCTTTTGTCATGACTATTTGCCTAAATTAGAATGCCAAATGAACTCACACTGCGTATCGCATTTCACATTCCTGACAACGAACTATATAATTATGTGTATGATAAACGTATCAAGAATGTTAGCATTTACAAATTCTTTGACATGGTATTCATAAAAAGTACAGTATTCTACTGTTCAACTATATTGCGATTATCGCTATAATTGCGATAATAGCGAATTCTTTTCTCGGCTCCGAGGTTATGCGACGTGGCGTATAAGGATGCAAGACAGGTGGTATAAAAGGCTATGACTGATGCTGCATTCGTCATTGAGAATCTGATACTCGGCGGACTGCAGTACTTCGTCTCAATTGAACATGGTGAATTGGGTTCGATTTGTCATCGGCTTACACGTGGTGCTTCTCTTTGTGGAGTTGCGATGGTGTTACATACTTGATAATAAGGTAATTACTGAGCATTACATTTTTACATTTTTGTGTCATTTTGGTGTACAGGGCTGGTATTCACAAAGATCCTAGTAGGGAAACATGAACGTAAGTTGAGCTTTAGTTTTACATTTTCTTTGTTTCCTGGTTCCAAGAACATGTCAATACAAATGAAATCGCGTAACATAAACAAGATACATGCGCAGATAGCGACCTATTTCAATGTTCTGGCATACACACGTGCGCTGCTATGTTTTCCGCACCGATTCCCTGACGCGCGGCATCAGTGTACTTTTGAAAACACGTTATTGCGCGTTCACGCATTGATCATTTTATTGTTTGGATTCGAGTCCTTTTAGTCGATTTTTTTTATTAATGTTCCTCTAATGATGTATTGAAAAATTGCCGATTGTGTAAACATTTATAAATATTAAAAGCCTGAAAATGTCAACATTTAGAAAGAATCTGGTGTTGCGCAAAATATTTATTTACTTACTTTGTTTAATGTCGAACCGTGACATTCATTACAAAAAATCTCTTCGATAAAGGTGCCGAGAGGTTATAGTTTCATACTATTTGATAGCTCAACAGATTCGTTAGCGGTTGATGCCTCGAAATTTTAGCCTGTAAATAATTTTAAGTTGAATGCAAACCATCAAGTCCACATGTTGGTAACTCAAACACGCATCAACCGGTACCCTTAATACAAGACGTCGTTAAGAACACAACATTTATATATTGTATCTTCACTGTCGTTTTACGATTTAAGTGTGCTGGTAAGCACAGCATCATTTTAAAGGCGGTATGTATGGTATAATAGCACACATATTCATACCATGCTTAACAACAATATTAGCATATTTGCTTTGTTAAAATTGGTTTTGCCTTGGGATTACTCGATGATTATATTCTTTGCATTAAGTAACTTTAATAGCCCGCATGCAACATTTTGTTTGCATGGTTAATAATTACTATATTAACCTAGCTGTGTTGCTTTTGGCATGATTGCCTTACAAAAAGTTACATATTTAACAATATTTTCTTTATGATTTTGGTTCCAATAAAATCACATGTTCATGCTCTAGTGTGCGTACCACATGCACTTTAGTGTCCACAAGTACATACTTTAACCATTTGTTCTGTTGCGATTCTTGCTGCGGTCATGTCTCGACAAGCAATTTCTCAGAGAAAAGCAAAATTTGCACATGGATGTTTCTTTTTTGTTTCCTCATCATACGTTGCAAAGATCAAGTGAAGAAGGGGCAAAGACACAAACCGTCATTTTTCATCGATCTGTTGTTGTGTTTTACATAATATTATTTATTATCTAATTATTTAACTGTATACATATATTGATTTGTTTAAAATATATGTGGAATCGCTCACATGCGAGGTTCTGAGATTACGAAGCGATATTTCGAGATTAATTTCGCATTTTAATGTTTCGACATCAAATTGGTGAAAACGCGAAGAACAAAAATATGGACTTGTTATGTTAAAGTAACTTGTCATTACATATTTTAAGTCTATATTGTTCAACAACAAACATACATTATAGTTTGTGCCTGTACAAATATAATATAACTACCAGCAAATATTCGATCAGTTTACAATCTAAATTGTTAAATATAGCTCCTTGTTAAGTAAATTGTTGAATTTACACAGCAAGACAATGTAACGTTAAGGAGAATGACATTCTAGAAAGGGATTGTACTTTTGAGCCGGAGACCCAACCTGGGATGATTTTGTGTTACTTTTCTGCTGCGCATGAATACAAGTAGTACGTTAACGGATAGCCACAGGGGTTGTCATTTAACCAACTTCGTATAAAGACAGGTTGGGTTCCACATAGGAGAATTCGCAGACCTTTAGGTCATACGATGACAAAAGAGCGCAGACAAACGACCGAATAAGAAATCTTGAAAAACGTTTCATTAATCGACTACGTGTGCGATTGTTGCGTTCCTTACTTAATTGTGTGCCTTGGTTTAATCCTGTGTTATATCTTTCATTATTGTATTTGTATATAGGACACGTGTAAGTCGTTTGTTATATATTATTCGAATTTTGTGTGTGCTAGAGATTGGTAATCTACAACGTTACACGTGGTTTTATTAATGATAGTACGACATTACTAAAAATATTTGGTAGCACATATGCGAAGGTAATGAGTGTATATATTTGGTCGTTCCCATTTTCAAAGATACCTTTCAAAACGTCTTTACCGGTTTTCTCGTATATATACTACATGGCGACATCGATGCAAGAAACAATACATCTTAATGATGCAATTTTTTTTTAAAGTGATATTGTTTCGTCTGATCCAAGCGGCCCAAGCCCTAGTACTAGCATCATCCCAAACTGCTATACATGAATGCTATCGATGCGAGGCATCGAAGGGGAGCCATAGGGATGCAAGTAAACCAATATGAAACGTGTTAATTTGCCTCTACTTAACATTTGTATCGTTACCCATCAGTCTAGTAACTAAATTTGAACGAAGTTGACAGAAACCCAGTTGAAGTATGAATGACTGACTAATCGACTGTTTTATTGCATGTTTGTATGAATGAATTACAACTAATGATACACAACACTGGTTGTGAAATGTCATGAAGTGTAAATATTTACATCAAATGGAGTAAGGACATTTTTTAAGGCCGAGAACAGTAAAAGTCAATCAAATTTTCATCATCATGGTTTTAGTACGACTAAGGGATCAAACATTTGCTTCTATTTACATAAGCGACAGGGATTGCAAAAAAACAAAATGGCAGCCCTCCTCCTTCCATTTTTATACCTTGCCTTTTTAAAATATGCGCCCCCAAAAATTACATTGTTTATGCCCCACCGTTTTATCTCACATCCTTTTTATGCACCCACCTTACTATGCCACGAACTTTTATGACAGATCCTTTTTAAGCCCCAATCTTGTGATACTCTCACCCTTTTTATTTGTAAATGTTCTCGTCAATAAGACACACCCGACGAGTGTTTGGCTATTGACAATTTTATATAATAACATATAGTATTACTGCATTCTACTTTATGCTAGCATCATTTTATGTGTATTAAAGAACACACCGCATGTTATATATGCTCTATGGATGATTGAAAATAAGCATTAAAGTGGAAACAGCATCATGACAAAACACGACATGTACATGACAATTATTGTGTAATGCATTTCAACATAAAACGTTATTTTATAAACAATGCAACAAAACATATCATAAAAAAACAAACTATTCCACTTCAGTCCGGCGCAAAGTAATGGCGTATAATACCCGAAACATGAGCGACCCACTACAGATTATGATTTTTGAATTTGTACAAATCGCACATATTATATGCAAATACAAGAATGTTATACATTCCTGTGCCCGATATTACGTATGACCTTCGCGAGAGGGCTTCTAACTCATGTGTTACTACTGCATTATGCATATCTACACTCGCATCGGCGGTGCCATTAATTACCGAATCGATCGTACGTTAACGGTTTTTTTACAGGATGTAAATGTCTAGGCCAGGGAGAGATTTCGCAGTGGAGTTTGTAATCCACATCGGAATTTGAGGCGACCGGCGTCGATAAACAAGCAATAAATCACTGTTGATTTACTCCACATGTATTTACATTTATATTGTACATATATGTACTGTAAACATGTTCGTTATTTTCTTGTGCATATTATATTCATCAAACATTGTTGGTTTAAACATTTTAAACACGTTATTTTCGTATTAAGGAAAGGCCAAGCATAGCCAATTCTAACAACGTAATGACCTGATGCTTTTGAAGCTTTCGCCGCATCAAAAACACGAACAATATGTGTGCGTTCCATAAATATGAAAAAACAATGTTATTTGTGCTTGGTCTATGTATAATATTCGGGTTTGAAGGACATATAAATAGGGGTAACGTCGGGATGATACACATTTGTGTCATGGACATTTACGAATACATTTGGTGACTTTTCTAACGCATCACCTTTCAAACTTATATATCTCAGTTATGAGTAAAGATATTGAGTTTACATACAATCATTTGATTACATTCTATGCAATCTCCCGATAAAATCATTCATCCGTGACGATTGGACGCTTTAGCACGTTGGGTAGGTGTGGTTTCCATATTTTTGCACGTGGAAATGGTGAAACGCGATACAATTCTAGTTTTATTTCAATTTAAGTGTTTAGGTGGGTTCGTACACAAGGAAAACATAAAATTAATTTACAAAACAATATAGCTCGTATGACTATTCAGGAGCGCAATCGCGCACTTTGCATTTTGCAGGCTACCTTCCCCACTTGCTAAAGCGTCCGATCGTCACAGATGAATGATTGTATCGTTAGCTTGCACATAATGTAGTCAATGATCACATGTGCAATTTTAAATAAAAATATTTACTCATTACTGAGATATGTAAGTTTTAAAAGTGTTGCGTTAGAAAAGTCACCAAGTGCAGTAAAACGCGATACACATGTTATTCCAATTTATTTTCAATTTCATCATTCTAGGTGAGTTTTTACACAAAAAAACATAACATTAATTAAAGAAAAACAATATGGCTCGTATGAATATTCAAGAGCGCAACGGCTAAATCGGCATGTTGCAAGCCGGTCAGTTATTAAGACGTGTAAGTTTATGCGTTTTACTTTTCACATTGTAATTATTTAACGTTGTACGAGTTTGCGAATTTGACTTTTGAAATGATGATTTTAGTTTGTTAAGTTTTATAAAAAAAAAATCAATTTAAATTAAATTTTCAGGAATTATCAGATATGTGTTGAATTATTTTTGGGCCAAATTTCAACACAATCCGTTCAAAAATAAGGGAGCCATATTGATATGATTAAGTGATGCGTTAGAAAAGTCTCCAAGTGTATAAGACATGTATACATTTACTGTAATGGGACGCTTGTCGTTCAGTGCTGCTACGCGTACTCCATACATACTTCTACATGTTGTTCGTCACAGGTTTTTGAGGAGGAGCAAAGACAAAGACGGCAAGGTGCCTCCAATTCGGAAGTGACGTGCAGCGAGCTTCTGGAAAGCGAAAGGGACTCCATCAACATTCATATGGGCTTCACCATCACAGAGGAAACTAATCTCGAATCGGAGCCACAAAGAATCTCCTTTGGGGCACATTCTTACTTTCAAGTGGGTCGCTGCATCTTATAATATGTCCTTAAACCATTAATCGCTTTCTATAGTAACGTACCGATGGTATTACAAGCACATAATCAAAACTATGTATCGTACAAACCAACGTCCCTCTTGTCCATCGTGCTTTTATTTCTGATACCAAATGTCTATACGGAAAAAGGGTAGTAAATCGTATCCTTTATATAGACATTGTTTTTCTTCACCATTCTGGTGTAGGTAGAATTAAAAGAGACGGGTGTGATATCCGGCATTGTTACCCACGACAGTTCGCAGTTTGAGTCTCGGGTTACGCACTTCCGGGTGGCGTACAGCACCGACTGCATCACCTTCGCCAACGTCACTGACAGACACGGCGGTGATCAGGTGACAATTATTTTTAGAATGAAAATATGTTTTTGAATGACCGGAAAATGAACTTGAGTAAGTCAATCGCATATTCAATTGTAAGGTAAACTTGAATGTTATTTTATGTTAGGCAATATACATTTGATTTTAATTTAGCGTCCACTTAAAACCTACCAACCAAACAGGAGAAAAAACAGTTAAGCATTATTGTTTATTTAGTGTCTATAA
>VMBQ01006537.1:0-32886 GCA_007657795.1 Dreissena rostriformis | reverse complement strand
GGTCATGAGCAATGTCCCTATGAAGTTTCATGATCCCAGGCCTAAGCGTTCTTGAGTTATCATCCGGAAACCATTTTCCTTTTTCCAGTCACTGTGACCTTGACCTGTGACCTTGACCTTTGACCTAGTGACCTCAAAATTAATAGGGGTCATCTACCAGTCATGACCAATGTCCCTATGAAGTTTCATGATCCCAGCCGTAAGCGTTCTTGAGTTATCATCCGGAAATCATTTTCCTATTTCCAGTCAACCATTTTACTGCTTAAGGTCACTGCGACCTTGACCTTTGACCTAGTGACCTGAAAATCAATAGGGGTCATCTGCCAGTCATGACCAATGTCCCTATGAAATTTCATGATCCCAGGCATATGCATTCTTGAGTTATCATCCGGAAACCATTTTCCTATTACCAGTAACTGTGACCTTGACCTGTGACCTTTGACCTAGTGACCTCAAAATCAATAGGGGTCATCTGCGAGTAATGATCAATGTTCCTATGAAGTTTCATGATCCTAGGCCTTAGCGTTCTTGAGTTATCATCCAGAAACCATCTGGTGGACCGACCGACAGACCGACCGTCCGACATGAGCAAAGCAATATACCCCCTCTTCTTCGAAGGGGGGGCATAATAAAAGGAATATGCATAAACTTCAAGTGAGCTTGAAGTGAGCAACATGGTTGTTACATGAGACACATCGTCTTGATATGATGATCATTTTTGCTAATTTATTTTGAAATCACATCATGCATAACAACATTATGAGCCACACAAACACACACAAAAAAAACATGGGTTACACTATATGCCTTTCCTTCACTATCATGGCAGGAGCATAAAAACTTGTCTCTACCAATTAAGGCCACAGCTGAAATATAGTGTATCCCTAACAAAACAAAATTGAGTGTTTAGATGCGTTCATCTGTATTTGTTATATTGTTATTACATGCATGGTAATCTTTTTAATAAGAGCATCACAGAATAATGAATTTTTCCAGCAGTTCACACAAAATAAAGTTTAAAATCTTACCTCAGCATTATTCTGTGAGTAAATACCAATGTGGGTTTTGTTGTTAGCGGGCTGACCCAGGGAAATGAGCCCCGCCCCGACATTACTGGCACGAGTCAGGACCTGGAATAGATCATCTTGTTAATTCATGTGCGTTAAGTGTAGTCCCAGATAAGCCTGTGCACAGGCTTATCAGGGCCGACACTTTCCGCTTTTATGTAATTTTTAGTTTTAATGAACTCTCTTCTAAACGAAAATCCAGTCTACACGGAAAGTGTAGTCCCTGATTAGCCTGCACAGGCTAATCTGGGATGACACTTTACGCATTAAGTCCAATTTTCCAATAAATGCGGTTCGCACACAGATATTTTATTTTATTCTAAACTGCATGTACGTAGAACATTTAATTAACATTTAAAAACACCTTTGGATCAGATCATGTGCACCTTACACAACATAATTACATTGTAGTATCAGATTGTATGAATGTCTTTCAAAGGTATGTACTTTTATTATTGTATTAGATCTATTGTGCATGTTTAACCACATTAACTTACGTCAATATATGAGGTCTTTATATAATAAATACACAACATCTGTATGTACTTACATCATTGTATGAGCTTCATGTGTACATATCACCAACATATGTACTTACATCATTGTATTAGCTCCTATGTGAACATATCCCCAACATGTACTTACATCATTGTATGAGCTCCTATGTGTACATATCCCCAACATGTACTTACATCATTGTATTAGCTCCTATGTGAACATATCCCTAACATGTACTTACATCATTGTATGAGCTCCTATGTGTACATATCCCTACCATGTACTTCCATCATTGTATGAGCTCCATGTGTACATATCACCAACATGTACTTACATCATTGTATGAGCTCCATGTGTACATATCCCTTACATGTACTTACATCATTGTATGAGCTCCATTTGTACATATCCCCAGCATGTACTTACATCATTGTATGAGATCCATGTGTAAGGTTCTTTCGGTGATGGCTTCCAACCCAAACATTTTCCATTATCTGAAATAAAACAAATGGAACAAGAGATTAACACCAACCACATTAATTACCTTTGGTCATAAACTTCACTAAGTCAGATATGTTAAAGGGCAAACAAGCAAATTCATAGAATTGATATCCCCCGCCTAACTAGAGCTTTGTCACAGAAAAAAGCATTTTTTCAAGATACAAAGGGCCATAACTCCGTTATTAACCGATGTAGTACAATGCCATTTGGTGTGCATAATCCTCTTATCCATATATATACTCATACCAAGTTTCAATGAAATCCGCCAAAGCACTTCAAAGATATGGCTCCGGACACAAAAGTGCCTATAGTAAAACGCATTTTTTGAAGATACAAAGGGCCATAATTCCGTTATTAACAGATGGCATACAATGCCATTTGGCGTGCATCGTCCTCTTATCCATATATATACTCATACCAAGTTTCAATGAAATCCGCCAAAGCACTTCCAAGATATGGCTCCGGACACAAAAGTTCCTATAGTGAAAAGCATTTTTTCAAACTACAAAGGGCCAAAACTCCGTTATTAACATATGATGTACAATGCCATTTGGCGTGCATCATCGTCTTATCCATATATATACTCATACCAAGTTTCAATGAAATCCGCCAAAGCACTTCCAAGATATGGCTCCGGACACAAAAGTGCCTATAGTAAAAAGCATTTTTTCAAGATACAAAGGGCCATAACTCCGTTATTAACAGATGGTGTACAATGCCATTTGGCGTGCATCATCGTCTTATCCATATATATACTCATACCAAGTTTCAATGAAATCCGCCAAAGCACTTCCAAGATATGGCTCCGGACACAAAAGTGCCTATAGTAAAAAGCATTTTTTCAAGATACAAAGGGCCATAACTCCGTTATTAACAGATGGTGTACAATGCCATTTGGCGTGCATCATCGTCTTATCCATATATATACTCATACCAAGTTTCAATGAAATCCGCCAAAGCACTTCCAAGATATGGCTCCGGACACAAAAGTGCCTATAGTAAAAAGCATTTTTTCAAGATACAAAGGGCCATAACTCCGTTATTAACAGATGGTGTACAATGCCATTTGGCGTGCATCATCGTCTTATCCATATATATACTCATACCAAGTTTCAATGAAATCCGCCAAAGCACTTCCAAGATATGGCTCCGGACACAAAAGTGCCTATAGTAAAAAGCATTTTTTCAAGATACAAAGGGCCATAACTCCGTTATTAACAGATGGTGTACAATGCCATTTGGCGTGCATCATCGTCTTATCCATATATATACTCATACCAAGTTTCAATGAAATCCGCCAAAGCACTTCCAAGATATGGCTCCGGACACAAAAGTGCCTATAGTAAAAAGCATTTTTTCAAGATACAAAGGGCCATAACTCCGTTATTAACAGATGGTGTACAATGCCATTTGGCGTGCATCATCGTCTTATCCATATATATACTCATACCAAGTTTCAATGAAATCCGCCAAAGCACTTCCAAGATATGGCTCCGGACACAAAAGTGCCTATAGTAAAAAGCATTTTTTCAAGATACAAAGGGCCATAACTCCGTTATTAACAGATGGTGTACAATGCCATTTGGCGTGCATCATCGTCTTATCCATATATATACTCATACCAAGTTTCAATGAAATCCGCCAAAGCACTTCCAAGATATGGCTCCGGACACAAAAGTGCCTATAGTAAAAAGCATTTTTTCAAGATACAAAGGGCCATAACTCCGTTATTAACAGATGGTGTACAATGCCATTTGGCGTGCATCATCGTCTTATCCATATATATACTCATACCAAGTTTCAATGAAATCCGCCAAAGCACTTCCAAGATATGGCTCCGGACACAAAAGTGCCTATAGTAAAAAGCATTTTTTCAAGATACAAAGGGCCATAACTCCGTTATTAACAGATGGTGTACAATGCCATTTGGCGTGCATCATCGTCTTATCCATATATATACTCATACCAAGTTTCAATGAAATCCGCCAAAGCACTTCCAAGATATGGCTCCGGACACAAAAGTGCCTATAGTAAAAAGCATTTTTTCAAGATACAAAGGGCCATAACTCCGTTATTAACAGATGGTGTACAATGCCATTTGGCGTGCATCATCGTCTTATCCATATATATACTCATACCAAGTTTCAATGAAATCCGCCAAAGCACTTCCAAGATATGGCTCCGGACACAAAAGTGCCTATAGTAAAAAGCATTTTTTCAAGATACAAAGGGCCATAACTCCGTTATTAACAGATGGTGTACAATGCCATTTGGCGTGCATCATCGTCTTATCCATATATATACTCATACCAAGTTTCAATGAAATCCGCCAAAGCACTTCCAAGATATGGCTCCGGACACAAAAGTGCCTATAGTAAAAAGCATTTTTTCAAGATACAAAGGGCCATAACTCCGTTATTAACAGATGGTGTACAATGCCATTTGGCGTGCATCATCGTCTTATCCATATATATACTCATACCAAGTTTCAATGAAATCCGCCAAAGCACTTCCAAGATATGGCTCCGGACACAAAAGTGCCTATAGTAAAAAGCATTTTTTCAAGATACAAAGGGCCATAACTCCGTTATTAACAGATGGTGTACAATGCCATTTGGCGTGCATCATCCTCTTATCCATATATATACTCATACCAAGTTTCAATGAAATCCGCCAAAGCACTTCCAAGATATGGCTCCGGACACAAAAGTGCCTATAGTAAAACGCATTTTTTGAAGATACAAAGGGCCATAATTCCGTTATTAACAGATGGCATACAATGCCATTTGGCGTGCATCGTCCTCTTATCCATATATATACTCATACCAAGTTTCAATGAAATCCGCCAAAGCACTTCCAAGATATGGCTCCGGACACAAAAGTTCCTATAGTGAAAAGCATTTTTTCAAACTACAAAGGGCCAAAACTCCGTTATTAACATATGATGTACAATGCCATTTGGCGTGCATCATCCTTTTATCCATATAGATACTCATACCAAGTTTCAATGAAATCCACCAAAGCACTTCCAAGATATGGCTACAGACAGAAAAGTGCTGGACAGACAGCCGGACGACAACGCCAAAACAAAATCCCTCTGCCTCTGGCGGGGGATAATAACTCAGGAAATGTGTGGACCATTGTGCTTTTAAAGTATCCTGCACATCTACACATATGTGTCGTGTTCTGAGAAAACTGGACAAAATGCATGTGCGTAAAGTGTTGTACCAGATTAGCCTGTGCAGTCCGCACAGGCTAATCAGGGACGACAATTTCCGCTTTTATGGAATTTTTCGTTTAAATGATGTCTCTTCTTAGTGAAAATCCAGTTTAGGCGGAAAGTGTCATCCCGGATTAGCCTGTGCGGACTGCACAGGCTAATCTGGGATGACACTTTACACACATGCATTATGCCCAGTTTTCTCAGAACGCGACTCATATCTTCATGGTGATGACATACTTTTAGTTTCAATTTAATCGCTTGAGAAATGTTCAAGTATTTCACTCCACAAACTTATA
Organism: Dreissena rostriformis; assembly: GCA_007657795.1. Lineage (NCBI taxonomy): Eukaryota > Metazoa > Mollusca > Bivalvia > Myida > Dreissenidae > Dreissena > Dreissena rostriformis. The sequence goes on along the minus strand of VMBQ01006537.1, from coordinate 27,301 downwards.
ACATTTTTATGGACAAACCAACCAACCAAAAAAGAAAGTTTCAAAAATGAGTTCCAATAGTAATATAGGACAATGTTGTTGCACGATGCAAAATAAAATCATGACCCTGCACTCTATTTAACCTGCACAGGCTAATCTGGGCAGACGCTTTAAGCACATGCATAAGGCCCTGTTTTCTCAGAGTGCAGCTCATTAACCCTTTGAATGCTGGGATATTTGTCGTCTGCTACAATGTCGTCTGCTGTATTTCTTAAATTAGCATTTTCTTTAATTTTTTTCAAATTATACTATCAGAATAGCAAACAGTTTGGATCCTGATGAGACGCCACGTTCTGTGGCGTCTCATCTGGATCCAAACTGTTTGCAAAGGCCTTTAAGATCCGGTTCCAGCGCTCAAAGGGTTAATGTAACATGTACATGTGCACAGTAACAAACCATGGCCACAAGATTTGAGTATGAAGCCAGTGTATCTGACATAGACCAGTCTCACATTCAACCCTTAACTGATATCACAAAATACCAGGGATGCAACAGGTCACTAATACATTCACCAGTTAGCCTAATATTGTAAGTGATTAATAAACAGTTTAACTTAATAACTTCAAAATGTTTAAGTAAACTTTGAAACATGTCATATTGCACATACATGTACAATCCTTTAAAATGAAAGTAATTTATGACCACTTACAGTTACATTGCATACATAGGCAGCCATATCATATTCATGATATCAGTGCTAAATTGCAATGTACACTACGTGTAGACTGCAAAGTATCCCTTACATTCTATTGTGTATACTAACATGTATCAATCACTTCTTCACATATGATTTATTGTGTATGCAAGTTTTGAAATCCTTTCTGTTCAGACATTAAGTATCCCCTGTCTATGGGTTAAGCCATTTGATATTAAGGTTCTTAAAGGCATGGCACTTGGCTTAAGCATGTTCTGTCTATGGGTTAAGCCATTTGATATTAAGGTTCTTAAAGACATGGCACTTGGCTTAAGCACATTTTAATGGGACATTTATTTCCATCTCGATTAATTTCCACTAAGTACCTTGAAGTATCAGATCTTTGTTCAGAGGCACAAAGAGGGTCACTATCATAATAATGTATTCTGGAAGACTCAAAGAACTTGTATGTCGTGTTCTGAGACAACTGGGCATAATGCATGTGTGTAAAATGTCATCCCAGATTAGCCTGTGCAGTCCGCACAGGCTAATCAGGGACGACACTTTCCACCTAAATTGGATTATTGCTAAGAAAAGAGTTCATTTAAACGAAAAATATCATAAAAGCGGAAAGTGTCATCCCTGATTAGCCTGTGCGGACTGCACAGGCTAATCTGGGATGACACTTTACGCACCCGCATTATGCCCAGTTTTCTCAGAACCCGACACCTGTATTGACTGATGGATAAGAACTGGCAAAGTGATCTCAATTGTGCCAGATCAATGATTTTGGACAGCTGTTTTCGCTACAAAAAAACAGGATGGGGAAAGTTTATTTAACATGCACTTCCTTTCAAACACATGGAAGCATGGTAACCCCAGCATGTTTATTTGTGAAGCCAACAATATTCTAGTTGCTGTTGTTTATAAACTGTACAACACACATGAGAAATGAATTCATCATCATGATCAGGGAAGCAATTAACACCATTTACAACCTCGTTGTGGTTTCAGTCAAGTTTTCTCCAATCAAGTGGTTTTCTTAAGTGTCATAAGATCACAATAATGATAATAATTAGAAATAATGAGAAATGGTAAAAGTGAAAGCCTTACTGTTCTATATTTTAGCTGCCCTTGGGAAAATGGGGCTAAATGCATGTGAGTGTAGAATGTGTTTGTAAAGTTTCATCCCAGATAAGCCTGTGCAGTCCTAACATGCTAATCAGGGACGACACTTTCTGCTTTTAAAGAATATTTAATTGAAAGGAAATCTTATCAAAACAAAAATCCAGTCTGAACTTCACAGGCTCATCTGGGATGACACTTTAAGCACATGCATTAACTTTCCCAGAGTGAGGCTCATTTATGAGCTGATCACATCAAATGTGTTTCTTTCCTGTGTATTCAACACTTTACAATTTCTAAATTAATTGTGTATATGTTGCAGTTCTGATGCATAATGGAACACAGCATGTACAAGAAAATGTGATGGTTGCCAGGCATACAAGATGAAATGTTTGGTGAGCTATTTGTATTGGTTCCTGATCGCTGCAGTGTTTGTATGCAATCAACCATTTCATTGTAAAACATTTTTATTTCAACATAGAAGGCTTTATTAATTAAGTTTTTTTTTTTACTTACTAGAAATTCGAGCCCCTCGCTTGAAAGCATCATGCAGCGTTTTCACTTCTTCATCATCAAAACATACAGGTACGCCTTTCTCCGCTTTTTTGCTGATCTTGGACTTCTCTGGACCCTGAAACCATTGAAACAACAACTGTTATTGGACCCTGCAACCATTGAAAAAACAACTGTTATTGGACCCTGCAACCATTGAAACAACAACTGTTATTGGACCCTGCAACCATTGAAACAACAACTGTTATTGGACCCTGCAACCATTGAAACAACAACTGTTATTGGACCCTGCAACCATTGAAACAACAACTGTTATTGGACCCTGCAACCATTGAAACAACAACTGTTATTGGACCCTGCAACCATTGAAACAACAACTGTTATTGGACCCTGTAACCATTGAAACAACAACTGTTATTGGACTCTGCAACCATTGAAACAACAACTGTTATTGGACCCTGCAACCATTGAAACAACAACTGTTATTGGACCCTGTAACCATTGAAACAACAACTGTTATTGGACCCTGAAACCATTGAAACAACAACTGTTATTGGACCCTGTAACCATTAAAACAACAACTGTTATTGGACCCTGCAACCATTGAAACAATAACTGTTATTGGACACTGCAACTATTGAAACAACAACTGTTATTGGACCCTGTAACCATTGAAACAATAACTGTTATTGGACCCTGCAACCATAGAAACAACAACTGTTATTGGACCTTGTAACCATTGAAACAACAACTGTAATTGGACCCTGTAACCATTGAAACAACAACCGTTATTGGACCCTGCAACCATTGAAACCACAACCGTTATTGGACCCTGAAACCATTGAAACAACAACTGTTATTGGACCCTGCAACCATTGAAACAACAACTGTTATTGGACCCTGCAAGCATTGAAACAACAACCGTTATTGGACACTGCAACCATTGAAACAACAACCGTTATAGGACCCTGCAACTATTGAAACAACAACCGTTATTGGACCCTGCAACCATTGAAACAACAACTGAAGAGAAATTAAGGAAATTTACACACACACACCTATTAAGGCATAGTTATTCCTTCTTGGACACTTTTAGGTTGAAATGCAACATATGATACAAATTATCTAACAAAAACAAGCCAATCATAGTAAGTATTTATTGTTTTATTTACATATGAATACATGTATTTTATTTTAAACATGCTTCCCCCCCCCCCAATGAAATGCTGAGGTCACATTCACTTCCATTATTTGATTTTGTTTGCCAACAGGGATACAAGTCCTTCATGATAACAGCATCAAGATCCATGACACTTTTTTGTCATGGTACACTTTTTTAGGTTTCTAGCCTACAACCCTGCAGTGTCGCGGTACTTAAGGAAAATTCATTTGCGTCTAGAAACCATCTTCATATTTCAGATAAATGATTTAAAAGACAAACATATCTGAGTTAACTTCATTGGATAATTGCCTTTTTATGAAGAAAATCCTTCAATTTTAACTGCGGTAGCAACACAAACAACACCACTGTCCGCAAGTGTTGTTTATTTGTTCGCCCGGTTGATTCGCGGTAAATAGGTTAAACAGCACTAATATTAAATTTAACATGAATAAACATAGATCTGACAAACCATTTAAAGTAACAATCAATAACGTGTATAACAATTTGAATATATGGATTTTAAGACATCAAATAAAATAAATATCACAGTAATTTTCAATGTCCGATTTTTTCTAAAAACTATCAATTTTACTCTAAAATTTCAAATATTGTTGGAGTCCGTGTTTTAAGACATTTAATGGCAAAGTAATCGATTAATATTGGCAGCAAGGGATGTATTCTTGCATATTTAACAAGTCGGGCATGCAAGTGTATTTATAAACAAAAGCAAGAGGGCGCTAATGAAATACCGCAAGTCAACACGACCCGCGACTTAACCGGGTTTGAGGATACGAGACATCCCACAGATGATGGAAGATAACAGAAGATGACCCAACTTAATGCAATGACATGGTTGTAAATCACTGGGAATTAACACGATTTACATTATAGAAATATTTATTATTTTGAAGTTACATAAGGCTACACAAGGTAAAGAATTCATACTTTATATGTTAGCATTAAACACTGCAGTGTAAAACCATTTCTTTCGCCTTAACTTTTTACATCATAGTTTACTGACTTGCATTAAAAATTGTAGTCATTTATGACAAGCCACAAAATAATTTATCATGCCAAATATGCTGACTAAAGCAGTGAAAAAGGTAAATGAACTACAAGGAATGTAGCCTTACTTAGAGATTACAATTTGAGATTCAGATTTAAAAGCTATATTAAACTGGTAGTATTATCTCATTATGCAGTTTCAGATTTCAACATTTCAAGATTTTGAAAATGGATATTGTTCTTAATTTAGACTAGAACTCCGCGAGTTGGATGTGTCGCCTGATGGTAGATGGTTTTACCAAGAAATTGGCCCATTTCAAAAAGTCTTAGTCCAAAATAAGGTCAAGGTCAAAATGAGGTTGGGTGATGCTGGTGTGTGCAGGGTGATGAGAGACAACATCCATGCAAGTATCAAAGCTCTGTAGCAAGCGGTTTTGATGTCAGATGAAACGGTACAAAATGGGTTAACCAAGATTTTCGTTCGGACGGACGGACAGGACAAACGCTATATGCCATCCGCATCGTAGATGCCGGGGGCATAAGAAAAATCTATCAAACAAAATTAATGTTTAAAGAAAATCTGAAGACAAAGTAGTTATAAACCTTTTTTGGGTCGCAGTCGCAGATTTCGAAATCTAGACGCTGACCTTAAGTTCAAGGTGAAGGTCACAGGGGTCAAACATTTTATGCACATGGAAAGGTGTTGTCCAGAGACACATGCATACCAAATATGAAAGCAATATCTGAAGGGACACAGTAGTTATAAGCCTTTTTCGAATCGCAGTCGCAGATTTCGAAACTTGAATGCTCACCTCAAGTTCAAGGTCACAGGGGTAAAAGATTGTATGCGCATGGAAAGGTCTTGTCCAGATACACATGCATATCAAATATGAAAGCAATATCTGAAGGGACACAGTAGGTATGAGCCTTTTTCGAATCGCGGTCCCAGATTTCGAAACCTGAACGCTGACCTCAAGTTCAAGGTCAAGGTCACAGGGGTAAAAAAAATTATGCGCATGGAAAGTTGTTGTCCAGATACACATGCATACCAAATATGAACGCAATATCTGAAGGGACACAGTAGTTATGAGCCTTTTTCGAATTGCGGTCGCAGATTTCGAAACCTGAACGCCGACCCTTAGTTCAAGGTCAAGGTCACACGGTCAAAACTTTTATGCGCATGAAAGGCCTTGTCCAGATACACATGCATACCAAATATGAAAGCAATATCTGAAGGGACACAGAAGTATGAGCCTTTTTCGAAAAGTGTGACGCCGCCGCGGCCGCCGCCGACAAAGTAACACCTACATGTCCCCTGACCATAGTCAGGCGACACAAAAAGATAACCTTCATGTTAATATTACTTAAAAATAGTTTACTACTGTGTATGATACACACTAAATGTTGTTTTATCTTTATAAGAAGAGGGCTGTGATGGCCCTTAATCGCTCACCTGAGTTCAGCGACATGGATTGTTGAAGACTTGACTCGGTGATCTAGTTTTGACACCATTCAACCGAGATTTAAACATAGCCTTCATATTGTCAAGATAAACATTCTGACCAAGTTTCATCAAGACTGAGTCATAAATCTGGCCCCTACAGTTATAACAAGATTTTTAGATTTTGACCTGGTAACAGTTTTTGGACACACCTGACCAAGAATCAGACTATTGTCAATTTGAACATTCAGATCAAGTTTCATGAAGCTCAAGGCATAGATGTTGCCCCTAGAATGGATAGAATTCTATTAAAGATTTGACCTGGTGACCTAGTTTGTGGATACATGTTTCACAAATTCAAACTTAACCTAAATATTGTCAAGATAAACATTTTGACCATGTTTCAGCAATAATTAATGTGGCCTCTATAGGGGTAAAAAGATAAATTTTTTGTATTTGGCATAGTGACCTAGTTTTTTGACGCACATGACTCAGATCAGAACTGAGCCTAGATGTAGTTAAGATAAACATTCTGACTAAATTTGATCATAACTGAGTCATACATTTTTTTTGCATCTTAACCAGTAACAAGGTTTCTAAGATTTGAACAGGTGACCGAGTTTTGGGACACAATAGAATAGGATTCAAACTTCATAATCTCAAAATAAACATTTTGACCCAATTTCATCACGAGTAGACCAAGTCATAAATGTGGCCTCAAGAGAAGTAACAAGTTTTTCTAAGATTTGACATGGTGACCTAGTTTTTTTTACCCATGTGACCCATAAGATTTGAACTCGTCCTACAAATTGTCAAGATAAACATTTTGACTATGTTTTAACAAGATTCAGTCATAAATTTGGCATCAAGAGTAGTTAAACAAGGTTCTTCTAAGATTTGACCTGGTGAAGATTTATTAGACAAACGTGACCAAGATTCAAAATCCGCCTTGATATTGTCAAGATTACCATTCATGGGCCCTTATTCATGCAGCTACACATACAGATGTGGATATGGACTTGTATTCACAAAGCTTCTTATGGAAAAATTGACTTAAGTTGAACTTAAGTCAATATTTCAGATAATTGTTTTTTAAAAGAACTCTGACGTTGTTTTTTAAGTTTCAACAGGATACTTTCAATAGTTTGAGCAATGTTTACTTGTTAAAAACATTTGCATGTGAAAAGACCAGATCATGAAATAGCCAAATACTTTTTGAGTGTTTGTAATAAGAGACTATAATATTTTGTAATATTTCCATAACATATTTTTCAACAAGGTCTAGCCAAAACCACTAACTTAAAGTCGTACATACACCGATAAAAGGTAAATTATTGTAAAAATATATAATTTTCAACAAGATTTAGCTAAAATTGCTACCTTGATATCATTTACACACCTATTAAATGGAGTATGCACCATTTTCAAATATTTATAAATTTATATAAAATGTGTAAAAACTTATTATTCATTTATTTCAATATAAATTAAAATAAAAGTTAATAGAACATGTGTCGAAAAATGCGAAAAAGCCAGATATTTAATTCTGAAATCGAAAATGTCTGTACAGTCGAATTCCCAGCATGTATATAATGCGTGAACAATGTGAATCTAAATTTAGTTTTACGGATCATTTTAATTTCCTGCAACGATATCTATTCAATCGACACACAAACACTAACTCCGATCCTAATAAAAAGACGAATGCTTCGGTTATTGTAGGAAAATATGTACGAAAAATCTTCGTCACAATCGGCTCAGGGCGCTTATTTGTTTTTGCTGCATTTTATGCAATTCGTCTTCAATGTATAACTTTGCTTGCCTATTTTGTGTTATTGTAACATATTTTTTATCAATATATTACAATTTAACACATATAAAAATCGTGCATACTCACTTGAATGGTAACCTTTTACATGTAAACAAAACCTAGCCCCCAGCACTTAGAACAGTGCAGAGTAATAAACATCAGCTGAGTTCACAATATCTATACAGGTATTATGATCATTATTGTCAATGCTTAATACATGACTTAGACTTAATAAAAGCCCTATTCTGGGAAAACTGGAGTTAATGCATGTGCGTAAAGTGTTGTTTCAGATTGCATGGCCTCTAGTGCATCCTGCACATTCTAATAAGGGACAACACTTTCCACCTTCACTGGTTTTTTGTTTAGAAGAGACTTTAAACTTAAATTTCCATAAAAGCGGAAGGTGTCGTCCCTGATTAGCTTGAGCGCACTTAAACCCCATTTTTCCAGAGCTACGCTAATATAATTTCCAGGCAGATTACAACTCAACAATTTGGATTTCAAAGGAGCAATTCAAGTAATTGGTCAAATTCAACAAATGTAACTGGAGACGATTGATTCATTATTTCTGCCCTGTTTGGTCTGAGGTAGTCAATAATACTTAAAGTTGAATACATGTATTGGTGTATACTAGCCTTAATAGCATGATATTGATTAAACTTAAATTGACTTTACACGACACAAGTACGGAATGTTGTTTTATATGGTCACTGTAGTTAATAGAAAATTGAAAATGTGAACATTCTAACTTATAAAGGCAATTTACATCATGTCACATAGAATCCAATAACACTAATGCAAATATATTCATGAACAGTTGATTAAATAACTGATTACACTTAGTTATTTTTAAACCTTACAAACCCAGTGTTACACACTTTAACGGCCTTGAAAGCTTCTAAAATTAAATGTACACCAAGAGTTCCCACACACATTTCACATGTGTCTCCCCTCCCAGGTAAATAGGTAACAAAACTCTCACCTGTACGTCCAAACTCTGGTGCTTTAAGTCCTCCTGGTCCACAAAGGCACTAGCTGAACCTCCCATAATGTTTTAAATGTACACCTCACAACTAAAGTAGTCTAAAGATGGTAATCCCTCTACTACAATCCAGGATATGAACTGACCCACCTTTTAGTTCTACTTCACTGACCGTTAAGTATTTATTCAAAACCTACCAGTACACCTCAGCCAGCACACTATCAAAACAATCTTAGGTGTGACACAACTATTTGTTCACTGTCCAAACATATGAATCAGGCTGTGTAAAAATCAAGTATTAAACCCACTCAAGTATGTCATTTATGGCCACTTAGCTCCACTATTTTCTACATGTATTGTTTTCATAGTACAAGTTCTTTGCTGTAAAAATGCTATAATCGAAGGGAGTTAACTATGTAATAATCTAAATTTTAAAATCCATACTAATTAGTGAGGAGTATGGATTGTTGAATTTTTAGTCGAATGCAAACCATTTTGGAGGAATTTTGTTAAAAAAACACAAATGAAATATTAAAAACACATCACATCTACTTTCACTGATATAAATGATTAATATTTCAAATGGAATAGTTTTTTGTTTTTTTAATTGTTTGAATTTATAATCTATACAATATGATTGATAAAAATTCAATAAATTCANTTAAAAAAAAAAAAAAAAATCATTTTCTCCTAACATACATAAGTATATGTGTTGATGATGAATCTTTAAGATTCAGAATATAAGAATTACAGGTTTAAATCACAAACAAAAATCAATCTCAGCAAATTCCATACGCTTTCATGTGACCAGACACTAATTTAAGTATCCCAAACCAACGTTTGAAAGAGAATGGAGCATGAGGGTAAATTTATCTTAAAGATTTAAATATCCTGTTTTAAGCAAACACCTAAAATTTTATTACAGCCAAGTTTATAACAACCAGAAATAACACTTTAAATTCCACACTGGCCTGTTGTGCAAACAAATGTAACATTACATGAGCCAACACTAATTTACTTTTCAAAGCCAGCTAAAGGCTCAAAAATGATTATAACAAAAATCTGATAAGAAAAAACAATATTTTAGATGCCACTGGTAACATCAGTGAGTTAGACACATTTCTTTTATATGTATGTTTCCACATTTAAAGCCAAGTCCATGGGCAAGACAAAAGTGGTACTTAATAAACTGCACTTATAAAAGTAACTCTCCCATGTCTTCTACTGTAATAAAAGCACATATCTGAAGCCAAGTCAAGACATGTGGAACCACAAAACATTTCCCGTCTTGCCATGATCCTGCTGTTAACATTATCCCAATGTTCCTTTATTAACATTAGTCTACTCGTAAACATCACACCATTATTGCATCACCATCACCCCACAGGACTGTCAGGTCTATAAACAGGTATCTATTCCTGAAGGGAGTTCAATATGGCCTGTATAATTATACAAGCTATTCTTGTTTTGAGAGAATAACTGCAAAGACTCCATTAATACAGATAAGACTAGATTAATTACTGTTACATGAATAATCAAAATAACACTCAAAGTAAATCCGTTTTTAGAATGTTTACAATTTTTTAAGGGGTAAAAAATTACCAGGAATTGATACACATGTAGTATTTTACTTCTACCTAACACCACTTTTAAAAACTCATGATTCAGGGATAAAAAACAAGTACTTTCGGTTTCAAAAATACATAATGAGAGATTTTCCAGGAATTTAAAAGGCTGCATCATTAACAAACAATGCAGCCCTCATTTCTATAAATATCAAGGCCCACTTGTCTCTCAATAATTGGCTGCTTCCTGGGCTATAAATAGCTCGGGTTTTTCCAAATGTTATAACAAGTAACTCTTGGCAGTCAATGGGTGGCTGGATAGACTTTAATTGCTTCCAAGAAATTTTCCGATTCAAGGCAATGCATGCAACAGATAATAGAAAGCATGATATAAAATATGCATTTCCGTAAAAACAAGTCATAAGTCGAGATTTTCTACCTCCAAAATTTGATTAAAATAACAGTCTCGACTTATCAGGTCGTCCATGAAAAAAAATGATGAAATTCAACCAAGATCGATCGATCCCCGCGGTAATGGTTGTAGAAGTAGTAACTGTTGTTCTTGTAAAGAAAACTTGTTGTTTTACGACAAACAAAATGTCGTCTTTAAACTGATACTTACCATTTAATATAATCATAATTTTCAACATTGTTTTTATTTTGATTATTTAATCCAAAGATTTCATGTTAGCAGGTGTTTTTTCTATACTGAACATATAAACAAATGACCAAGGACCCCATTAAAAGTCTCGCGAAAATTCGCATTCTGTGTGAATTGACAGTTTGACGTCATCAAAGGAAAGCCACTTCCTGTCTGAAGACAGAAAGCCACACCGTTCTCGCCGACAAAAATTGGCTTCCTTTGTCTAGCAATCAACATGCTTAACCAATCGGATGTTTTTAACTCAATGGCAACTGACAAATTATGTAACAGCACGTGCTTAGCTCCGTGTTTCGAATCTTTTGGAGCAAACGGAGGTGGAGTATAACGGTTAATTGAACATGTGTTTTACGCAAGTTGAGTCCCGATTAGCCGTAATTACTCGGCCTAAGCTTGGAAACGACGAATAAATATATCTCGGATTTTCCGAGGAAGGCCGATTCATTAAGATTTACCAACCCATTGTACAGTTCCTAACAATCGTGTACGCATGTGTTTACGAAATTCTAAACACATTTATCGTAAATAATGGCACAGTACGTGTTTTGTTGGATTATTAGTAGTTATCAAATTGAAAGGTAATAATATTCTTAACTACTATAATATCTGGTTTGTTTAATATAATAAAAATGTTTAACAATATAGTTGCGTCACAGAATCAGACAAGGAATTGATGGTCGCAATTTTACTGACGCTGAACTTCCAATTTTCTTGTTATTTTGACCTGACTTATGAAGTGCACATAACTAAAATGTCATAGTTTCGAACTATTTTTATACCCCCCCCCCCAACGTATGAGCGGGTAGACGTATAACTGAGTTTTTACGGTAATACACTTACGTGCATTAATTAAAAGAGTATTTCTCCTTTTGAAAAATACACTTCACTTAAATTAACAACGCTTAAGTGCATTTAAAGTGTGTTTTTAAAGTATATTTTCAAGCGTATTAATACAATTTTTTGTAAAAGATGCAGAAAAAGTACAGAAAAAATGCGCTTTTAATGTGAATTTTATACCGTGCCAATACTGCTTCATTTAATGTGCTTTAAATACACTTTTTTTGAGAAGGAAAAGTTGCTTGCACAATTGTTGTTGATTTAAAACTCGTTTGTCTGACACATAATTTGAAGTTAATCTTGCATTATTCCCCAAATAGGTCTCATACCTACACACTAAGTTTTATCAACTTAGGTATAAAGAACTTTTTCAGTTTCCACTGTATCCGTATTTTTCACAGACCAACAGACGGAAAGACAAAACTGAAATAACAAGCATATTACCCATACGGCTTTCTTTCCACATGTTTCATCAACCTAGCTTAAGTACTTATTGACTTATTGCAGGATCCATATTTTTAAGACAACACGGACAGACAAACTGAAATAACGTGCATATTGTCATACCAAGTTTCTTCAGCCTTGCGTATGTACTTTTTTGCTTATCCCAGGATCCAGATTTAAGTTTTCAATTATTTCTGTAACCATAGCATCTTAAACCATAGCAACCACATTTTTTCTCATAAGAAAAAAATGAAATAATGTGCATATACCCCTCTATCCGCAAACACTGTTTCATCAACCTATAGCTTAATTATGTACTTTTAGAGCTATCACAGGATCCAAATCGAACGGACACACAGATAGCCTCTGGTTTCTCTGATAGGGGGCTTAAAAAATACATAAAATACTATACGTTTTTTTAAACCATTGGATTTGGGTTGGTAAATATCACGTTGTTTCGATTAAAATTGGGAATTTAGAGATCTAGTTGTGTTTGTTTTGCCTAGAAATACTATTAAATTGTGATTGAAAGTGTTTTTAACATTGTATTTGATAAGGTTCAACTCATAGCGCAAAATAGGGAGATGAACTGAATGTTGGTATTTATATCCAATAAAAAGTATTTTTTTCTCAAAATTCAAATGTTATATATTAACATAGGGCAACAAGAGTGCCAAACTGTCACAATATACGCCCGTTTGAAGGTTTTGGACAACTTGATAACTTTACCATTTGAGTGGCAAATTACCCATATTTGAACTTGACCTAGATATCATCTAGACACAACTTCTGACCAAATTTGGTGAGGATCGGAAGTAAACTACTTCAATTTGAGAGCGGACACCATGCTAAATGCTAGAAATGCACTAAGTGACCTTGTGACCAAGTTTTTGACCCAGCATGACCCATATTTGAACTTGACCTCGGATGAAAACTACTTCAATAAGAGAGCGGACACCATGCTAAATGCTTGAAATGCACTAAGTGAACTCGTTACCTAGTTTTCAACCCGGCATGAACCATATTCGAACTTGACCTGGGTATCATTTAGACACAACTTCTCACCAAATTTTGGTGAAGAGAGCCGACACCATGCCAAATCCTTAAATACACTTAGTGAACACGTGACCTAGTTTTTGACCCAGCATGACCCATATTTGAATTTGACTTAGATATTGTCTAGATACAACTTCTGACCAAGTTTGGTGAAGATTGGATGAAAAGTACTTGAATTAGAGAGCGGACACAGCTGTGAACGCAGACGCCCGCCAAGGGTGATCTTATGATACGTCCCGTTTAAAAAAAAAACGGGCGCATACAAAATCTTAAAATATGTAAGCAAGAGTTATGTTTCTAAAGCAATGCACATCCCATCATGGTATATACCTAACTATTAAGTTTCAAGATCATGCCTCTCATAGTTTTTAAGATATGCTCTGTTTTATTGAAAATAAACAAAGAGCAATAACTGAAAAAACATGGATGCTAGAGTTATAGTTCCTGTGCATATCCCCATGAGATCTAGCTATCAATAAAGTTTCAAGTTGATTTTAGTTTTCAATGTATTCAACAGATGAAATTTAAGAACAAAAGTAAACAAAGGGTAACAAGTTAACTAATAGAGGAGCAAGAGTTATGGTTCTTGTGCATTCCACATTCCCTAAATCAGATCTAACTACCTATACATTTTCAAGATGATTCCTCTAATATTTTTAGAAAAACGCTCCCTTAAAACATAATTTTCCTATTGCAAAACAGTATAACCTGTCTTCAGTTACCGTGAAATGTTGATCTTAAAAGCATTCCTTTATCGCAGGTGGTATCTTAATGAAGGGGGACTTGTTAAAGCAACTGGGCTATGTGTGTACATGTTCAGTAGTTACTTAATTAACCTGTGATGTACGTTATATTATATGTTGCATAATGCTTTCAATTAAATATATTTAGCAAACATAATAAAGGACAAATAATAAATATATTGTGTTTTTTTATATCTATCTTTTTTCATTCATACAGATTCATTTTCTATTAAATTACTTTTCTTATCAGGTATTAAACCATCTCTGAAGGTCCTTCTTTGCAAGCTATTTTCATCCGATGTGATTTATACTGTCACTTTTGCGTGTTTATTGCCTACAGTTCATTGCAACCATAAGAAAGAAAATTTATAGCTTATACCAAAAATCATATATTGCATAATAAAGAGCATCTCTGAACATGCTCCAACCACCATAAATTATGTCATTTAATGTTGACACACACTCTATAATGCATCACTTCATGTGCTATTTAATATGATGGCCTACTGTCTTATTTTAAACAGCGAGCAATAATTTAGAGCTTTATTGGGTAATGTAACCACAGGATTAATACTCATTATAAATACAAGTTGAGCCGAATTTCTTCTAACCAAGATATACTTAGCTCTGGTTCACACCACTCTCATGTTGATTTACAATAGAACAAAGGCAGTCAATTAGTCCAATTATCAGAAAACAATAGTTGCAAATTAATTATTCACACCTTTGCAGTGAATGGGACAGTTGCTTAGCAACATTGCTGCAGTACTTACACTCACTTACATTCCATGGCTTTATTACTTATTCAAGGTAAATTAGGAGAACTGTATGTGGTAATTGCCGGGTCCCGCAACAGAGATGGTCCTTAATTGCATGGGGTGGAATTAGTGATGGCCGTTTAATAAAGGTAGTTGCTTAATGCAGGTTGTCGTTAACACAGGTTAGACTCTTCATTTGTGAATATGTTTATGATATTTGCTTATAAAGTAATGAGTTGCCAGTTATTTGGGGACTCTTTGCACAAATTACCTGCAAGCACCTTGCACACTAGGCTTCAGCAATACAAAAAGTTTACAAACAAACACTCCATTATTTGGGGGACTTCAAAGGTTTTGCAATCCAAACACTAAGACAAACTGACTGACGGAAGGACAAAAAGGAAGAACATACAATGGGAATACTACATGCCTTCCTTAGGGCGCATAACATGTAGAATAGGAAGGAACAGTTGAAGGCATGCAATCCAAAAAGCTCAACATGTGCTCAGGTGAGCTTAAAACACAAGGGAGCTAGGGTCCTTAGACCCTGACCTGAGACCCCAATTGTTCTGAGCAGGTGGTTGTAATAAGGTTTCACAAAAGACTTATAAGAAAAATTGCACTCACACCTGGCAGCCCTGTTTTTGAAGAAGCCATAATCATTTTCGAAATCAGCCCTGATACCAGCAAAAAGAAACCAAACTTTTATGTAATAACTTAGGTTTTAATTTAGGTCTTTACTCTTATTTGATCTGTTCTGAGACGGTATAAGAACAAATAAAGCTTTTACTATAAACATTTAAAACAAGAGATGTGTTTGNTTATTTATACCTTTGACCTTGACGGATGACCTTGACCTTTCACCACTCAAAATGTGCAGGTCTATGAGATACACATGCATGCCAAATATAAAGTTGCTATCTTCAATATTGCAAAAGTTATGACCAACGGTAAAGTTTTCGGACGGACGCACAGACTGACGGACGGACAGACGGACTGACAGTTCAACTACTATACGCCACCCTACCGGGGGCATAAAAAGTAACCCTTAGGGTGAGGCCAATTTTGACTCCATGGGCATGATATGAACAAATTTAGTAGACGACAACCATACAATGTCGCACACACCAAATATTAAACACTAAATCCTTGTGAATTCAGAGAAAGAGTTTTAAAGCTATTTACTATGTAAGTCTATATAAATTTTGTTACCCATTGGCATGGCCAGTTTTGTCTCCAGAGGCATTATTTCAACAAACTTGGTAGATGCACACAATACAATGTTATATGCCAAATACCAAACATCTCAGCCTTGCGGTTTCAGAGAAGATTTGTGAAGTTTTCACTGAATAAATATAATGAAAACAATATAGACCCCAGTGCATTTTTTTAACAAACTTGGCAGAGGACCGCCATATGATGTTACACACCAAATATTAAGCCCCTGACTCTTGCGGTTAAAATTACATGATTTTTTAAAGTTCATTACTAAATAAGTCTTTATAAATCATGTGACCCCTTGGGCGTGGCAAGATTTAGCCCCAGAAGAATGATTTGAACAGAACTAAGTAGATGGCCACTAGACGATGTTACAAGCCTAATATTAAAGCCCTGACCCTTGTGGTTTCAGAGATTTTTTAAGTTTTCATTTTCAAAATCTATTTTTAGCTCTTGTAACAAAGGCAATGGACTGAAACAATTTCAAGGCACTTAATCACTGGCGCTGCTTCTTGTGTGGAGTTGCATTAATAAACACGCCAGTTATACTTGCGCACCAGCACAAGGGACCAGAAGTTTTTTAAAAACGATGGGGAAATCTAGAAGGTGAGTAGGTTTTATATGTTTTTTTTTTAAACATATTCCAACTATAATTAACTGGAACCGTCGGCGACGGGTGATGCTCCCAATAGTTGTTTTTTGTCATAATATTGCACTATATATTCAGATAAAAGGAAACGTCTTGGGGGCATAACTTTGGGCAAAATAAAACGATGGATGGTTTAGCAACTTAAAAATTTCAAAGCGCCATAACTCTGTGAAAAAGCATCCGACCATAACCAGCTGATAATATGTACATCTTCTGTTGGTNGCACTATATGTACAGTTAATGTAAAATTTCAAAGGGCCATAACTCTGTGAAAAATCATCCGACCAGAACCGGCTGATAATATGCACATCTCCTCTTGGTAGTGAAGCTTCCCATAAAGTTTCATTGAATTCGGGTCATTAGTTGCTGAGAAATAGCCCGGACAAAAATTGTGCACGGACGGACACACGGCCGCACGGATGGACGGACGAAGCGGCGACTATATGCTCCCCCAAAATTTTGTTTGGGGGGAGCATAACAAGGATATCAGTAAAACTGATGGATGCTCCCCAATGATGCTTTGTCTATATATGGGTTAAAAGTGTGATTTAAAAAAAAAAAATCTGACCTTGAGAAAATCTATTATAAGCCTCGGTGACCTTGACCTTGACCCCAGTGACCTCAAACCTCATCAAAAGGTAGAGGTCCATGCAAGGTACCAACATGCCAAATATGGAAGAGATCGGTAAAATATGGAAGGCGCTATAAGAAACTGTAACAAAAGTGTGACGGAAGGAAGGAAGGAAGTACGGAAGTACAAACTGGCAACTTTATGCTCCCCATATATATATATGGGGAGCATAAAAATCTGGTAATGGAGTGCAATTCAGCTAAGATTAACTGATCCGAAAATGTGCAGAAACATATTACAATCACAACCCATTTGGGAACGTAAAAGCCTTCATAATTTGTGACATGGTGGAGCTTTAAAAAGCTAATTGATGTTTTTGCATTTTTGACTATCAAATTGCCATCCAATCAAATCGCTAATGGCATCAAATGATTGCTTTTAAAATATGCAAATTCCTGGATTAACAAAAACATTGGCTTCTTGTCAATCTAATAGATTGTCTTTCCTTTTTCCAAAATAGATGTTCAGAGCCAAAGCCACAGCGGTAGCGTTAAAAACAGTAGAACAAAAGGTAGTGCCAATGCACATTTAAACTTTAATACCGTGACATATTTTATAGCAACCTTTACACCTAATACATAATTGACTCATGAGTTTCCAACTTGGTCTAGATGACATAAAGACATAGAGATAAATGCTCTGACCAAGTTGCATGCAGATTTGAGCAACAAATGCCGCCTTTTTACTGTTCACATGACAAATGCCCCAAATAATGCATGGCGAAGAGCAAGTGGCGCTCACAAAAGCTCCAAATAAATGTTCAATCCATAATCAACTGTGAAAAAAACTTTCATTTAACAGGGCCAGTCGAAATCAAATCTTCTTACCTCATAGGTTTGGTCAGTGAAGTCCACACTGGTGTTAAACCTTGGTGGCCCCCTCCACAGGAACCACGCTGCTGCCGTGGCAACCACAGTTCCCGTGCCAACCAGCTTCAGTGTTGTCTCGTCCATCTTAGGAACTAAAAATATAAACATTAACGCGCTCTGAGCAAACTGGGCTTAATGCATGTGCGTTGTTGACTGCACAGGCTAATCTGGGACGACACTTTACACACATGCATTAAACCCCCTTTTCACAGAGCGAGGCTCTTAAATAAAAAATATATATAATGGAAGTCAAAATTGACAAAACTCAACCAAAATTGGCTACATATATAATGCTAAAGAATCGAAAGATGACCAAAACAAGGTTAGCAAACACCAGATTTTATGAGTTTTAGTCTGTCCAATATTTATGATGGCATGCAATTAATGTCCTGTCTGAACAATCTTAAACATTAACAACATTGTTTTCTAGGCCTTGTCTAGTTATTTTATTGAATATTTGTATATTCATGTTGTNTTTTTTGAGGGGGGGGGGGGGGGGGTTGGTTGTAAATATGAATCATAGCTTGAATGTGAGAGTGCACATGAAATTTTGTCAATTCCAAATTAAAAAAACAACACTAAATCACAGTAAACTGTTTAAATATGCTTAAAACTGTTGTGTCTCGGATACACCCATACTTAAGGGCTCCAAAAAATCAACCATCATACAGAACCATAAAGTATCAAATCAAGTTTTAATTTAAATCACAATTAACTGTTCAAAAACCAGGGTTCAACCATTATTTAAACAAGAGGGCCAGAGGCACAAAGTTGTCACCTTAGACTTCAGGGAACCGAACTGATCTCAGACACTTTTGAGATGTTTCTGAAACCATTTTCAAACTTGACCAAAATATCAGCTAGAGAGTATTAAACAAGGTTTTACTTAAGCCATATAAGGAAAAATGCCCAGCCCCCTGGCGGCCATGTTTTCAATTTACGGGAACCATTTTTTAACTCAGCCCAGATATCAAAAGAACAAATGTTCTGACCAAGTTTCTCGAAAATTGGACTTAAAATATGAATTCTAGCGTGTTAAAAAGGTTTTACTATAGCCATATTAAGGAAAAATGTCCTCCCCCTTGCAGCCATATTTTTGACGAACCATAACCATTTTTGAACTCAGCCAGGCTATCATTTTTATTTAAACATTTAATTAGTTTAACTGGATAATTTCGCTGGATTTATGACGTCATTTTGTCGAAAAAATGATGTCATTTCGTGCCATGTATTATGGCGGAAATTTAATCAACGGGGCTTAAATCAACCGAATTCGCTGTAAAAGTGGAATGAATACAGTTTACATGCATACCTGTTTTATTAATTCCTTTGTATTACAAATATATTGTACACGGTAAAATGTATTGATCAAAATTTATCTTAAATTACACACAAAAAACAAATGTATGACCAAATTGCTTTAGAAGAAAACAACAGAATTACTTCCAATTTCTTACAATTATTTTCTCAAAGCAACAAGAAAAATTTCAGTTAAGTATCCAGTAGGGATAATAGTAAATAGACACAACACAATCCTCACTCTTTCTTGATATATTTTGTCACAATATGCTTTTTCAAAGTTTGTTTGTATATGTACCGACTACATTCTCTTTATATAACTCAACAAAAAGATTAATATTGACGTCAAAAAGCAAGTAAAGAGGTAATCAAACAATTGAATAATGACGTCAAAAAGCAAATAAACAGGAAACTTCAATATAGAACTGTTCATCATTTCCTGTCTATTTGCTTTTTGACGTCAATATACAATGGTGACCTAAAGAAAATGTACCGGTAGTCCATTTATAAAAACAAACTCTGACATGAAAGAGTAAAGATTTTTTCGTGGAACAAGTAGAATCATCACGTAATAACATATAACCTGCAAAACAATAAAAAGATTCCTCGCATAGATAGTAAAATCCTGACTCAAACAAGGAATTTACTGTCACAAATTTGCCTTTATATGAAGGCAGAACATGAACAAGGGCACATTTAATGAAACTGAAAACATCAATTTCTATCCTGTTTCAATACAAACAGCTTTGAATGGTGTCCAACAGAAGGCAACACTCAAACCATGACCAATAGGGCCATATAATGTTTCACACTTAAACAACAGTACATATTGTTGTGTAAACAAAGATCATGAATGGAGTTTCGTACAGGAGACAAGCTAATGCTACATGTCCTTGTAGTAGTGTAAGGTAAACAACAGTAAAAATTTGACACCAAGTTTAAAACACTTATCTCCCTTGTAATATAGTTTTTTTTAAATGAAATACACAATCATAATATTATACCGATTTTCTTTCCTAATTGTGTTTATCAGAATCCCAAATAATCATTTATAAACAAGGTTTCCCCCAAGAAAGTGTGAACAGAGGTGGGGCCCTATTTGGTAGGGTTTGGGAGGGGGAAGGTTTGTGACAGGTTTTTTTTGGCCTGATTTTATAGCTGAAAAACGGCTATTTTCCCAATTGCAAAAAGTATCCTTTTTACCCAAAATGTGCCAAAAAAAAAATCCCAATTCCCCCCCCCCCCAATTATTTTTTTTTTGTTCAGAAACAAGTGTCTTATGATTATTTTATCTCAATTTTATTTCTAATACATCTAACAAAGCATATAATAATGTTTTATATGATTTTGTTCTTTTGATTTGAATTATTATAAAGAGTTATATCAAATTCGTATTTCCCAAGTCAGTGGACTTTTCGCGCAAAAAAGAAGGCTACTGCATTAATTTTCCCAATTTCATGAAAATGCAGATTAAATTCCCAATTCCAAAGCCATGGGCTATCTTCTCAAAAAGTGGGAAAAAAAACCTGTGTGAGGGATGTTCCCTGTCCATGGTATTACACAATTTTTATATTAAAGGAACTTAGTGGTGCAAATTCGGGTCAATAATTCATTTTGTACTCTATTTGTTTTAACTTGTTGTAAAACAAAAACAATAAACTCACCTCATTTATTGGTCCCAAAATTTATACTTTTATTCTTAAAAATGTTTCATTAAATTCAAGTAGAAACTGATGAGATCTTCAAACGCCCATTTGTCAGTTTCCACACATTACAAAATCAAACAGGATCATTAGAACACAAGTTTCAAGCAACTTTCATGAAGATTTGAAGAAAATCTGACTTCAATAGTGTTTACTTGGCTTCAATAAAGCCACATATAGAAAACTTCCCCGCCCCGTGGCGGCCATGTTTTTCAACAGACTAGAACCATTTTTTAACTCGGCCCAGGAATCATGAGAACAAATGTTCCTACCATGATTCATGAAGATTCGACCAAAAATGCGACTTTTTTGATTGTTCACAAGGTTTCACTAAAGCCATATAAGGAAGACTGCTCCGCCCTACGGCGGCCAAATTTTTCAATAGACTTTTACCATTTTCGAACATGGCTGAGATATAATTAGAACAAATGTTCTAACCAAGTTTCATGAAGATTGGAAAAAAATGTGACTTCTAGAGTGATCACAATGTTTCACTATAGCCATTTAAGGAAAACTGCCCCGCCCCCTGGGTTCTGACCAAGTTTCGTGCAGATTGGACAATAAATGTGTCCTCTCGAGTGTTCATAAAGTAAATGTTGATGATGCAAAACCCATGACGGAATAAAGGCGATCACAAATGCTCACCATGAGCACATTGGGCTCAGGTGAGCTAGAAAGATTGGAACAGCATGTAACTGCAGCTAATTGCCAAGTCAAATGCATTAAGGAAAGTCAGAAAAGGCTGGCAGCTGATTTCACAGGTATTTTTTTGTCTCTTTTTAACTTGTTAATATTGCCAATAGCAATTAACTCAAATTTTGTGGAATGTAAAACAGTGCCAAATGAAATTTTTACACTAGAGATATCAACATATTTCTGAAAAGATAAAGATTAATCGTCTTTAACAGGAACTAACATAATAACTATTAACAGCTAGTGCATCATAAATAATTATTATTTACATAAAATATGATTTTTTTTATAATAAACTACTGTTAAAAAATATACCTCTCAGTCTGAATAAACCCATCTTTGGTCAACAGTGAGTGAAAGTGAACTGGTCGGTTAAATGACTTGAATCAGTCTGAACACTGATGATGAGGGTGCCCATTGCACCCAAACCCAGTGTAAGACCATGCATGCATACAGAAGATAAAGTCCAGCCATCACCCTGTACAGGATAAAGATCAAGTTCACAACGAAGGGCCAACATTATTACATGATCTAGTGCAGTTACATTTGAGTGATTATATATATTATTTTAAAACCATGCCAGATAAATCAAGAAGCTTGAGAAACACTGAATGAACAATATAATAAAGCCATGGATGAGTGTTGCCAGAAATACTTCAATATTAAAAGTAAGGTTAACTTTAAAAGTGTATGAATGAAGAAAACTATTTTCTAAGTAAAGTTTTCTTATCTCTACAAAAATTTCAGGATAGCATCTAGGTTTTACGCCCACAAATACCACAACGCAAACAATATGCAACAATCAAGTGAATGAAGTACTTGCCTCTGAAATATTATCATTATATCCTTATAAACTATATCATATAACCTTCACATAATGATCATGGCAAATGTAAGTAGCTAAATCATGTGTAAATATGTGTAAAGAGACAGGAAATGCTATTCATTGGTGGATATCATGTTTCTAAAGAGACAGGAAATAACATTGGCTTATATTTTGAAGCCACCAGTGAAAACTTGAGTGTAAAGTATTTTTCACACAAATATTCAGGACTTCCTGCCACTGCAATAGACTGAGGTGCCTTTTTGCCACAAATATTTTAAAGGGGCATTCTCAATGGTATTTCCCACTAAATATAGAATTATATTTAAGTTTTTAAAACAGTTACTACAATATACAGATTTTCTGTTCTTTCTTCGCATTATTATGTCCTATATTCATGGAATTCTGCATCCAAAATAAAAGTTTAAGAAAAAGTTAAGATTCTCAGACAGTCCAGTTGCCAGCCCTTAATCTTTTTTTACTATTTTTTCGAAACCATTTATTTATGGACACAGAAAAATCATCACTCTTTCCTGATATATTTTGCCTCAATAGGCTTTGTTTAAGTTTGTTTTTATAAATGGACTACATTTTTCTGTATGTTACTCAACAAGACAATTGTATACTGACGTCAAAAAAACAAAAATGGGAAATCTAGGAAATAATATTCAGAATTACCTAGTTCCCATAAAGAATAGTTCAATTGCGAAAACATACATTTAAATATGTGATAATGGTGGATAGTTCATAATCAACTATGTAGTATAGTCTAACAAAAACATATTTGTTAAATGAACCTTAACTAATCAGGAAGAAAGAACTCGCCTTAACTTTTGAATTCAATTTTTGTTTCCATGTATTTTTAAGACATCAAAGATTTTGAGGGACTGCACAGGCTAATCCAAGACAACATTTTACACACATACATTAAGCCCCATTTTACCAGAGTGCGGCTCATATTCATTATGATTTATTTCTGTGACAGTATCAATTGCCTTTGCAAGTAATTGGGACTAATCAAAAGTTCATCAGATTTTTTTTGTAATATGATGTTGCAACATTATTAAATGCAAAATTCTATTTAGTTAGACCAGGGATGTATAATACAGGGATCCGCAACTCCATGCATAAATCTTCTATAAACGGCGAAAATATGCTGTCGTGGCTGATAATCCAGTCAGAAAAGCCGATAATTATTGATTTTATCGACAACGCGTAATAGCTTAACGGTGTTAACCGAGATGATATTTGACCTTGGTAATTTAAATCCCGATTGTCACGTCATTTATTATTCAATATTTTAAATGTTACCCATTTTAGGAAGCTGAAATGCTGCTCTTTCTAAATATCTAATTTTTATGTCAATTCATAACATATTAAAAAAGATATGACGAGTTTAACACGAAGTAATTACTTTTTGTCTTCCAACAGCGGCTTAGTTTCGCGTAAAAATATCGCCACCGTCACTGTAAAATATATTATTGCTTTGTCATTTTTGGTCAGAAATTTGACAAGTAACATTCATTAGAAAGCTTATAGATTGACGTTTTTTTATGTGTTATTTTTAATTGTTTATTTGAACTATTAACGTTATTGCGCCGAGTTAAAATCAAAACTTTTACTAGCAGCCGCGGTCGATTTAAGCGGCTGCGAGACGCGATCTTCAATGTTAGACCACCAAATTATTATCATTTTTAATTAAATATTTAAGAAGTAACCATCGTTTGAAAGCTTGGAAATTGATTGTTTATATTAAGTAATTTAATAAGAAAGCAGATGAAAAATAATTCGGAAATCGCGATACTTATTTTTTTATTTTCTTAAGATGAAAAGCAGGAAAAAATAACTTAGCTGATCAGGTCTGTTTGTGTACTTAAATCGTAGTTTACTCGTGCATTTTTTATTTTCCTAGTTCCAGGACTTATATAAAATTCAATTTTGACAAGTTTTGTGTGTGGATAGTTACAGGACGTTACGTCATCCGGCACAAAAGAAGCGGTCCTTTGATGTCGGGTAGAGCACAGCTGTGTGGCATGTCCAGTGTTATTTTAAGCACGCTTGGGAATTTTGACAGGACCTTGACATGTGGTTTATGACTGGGACATGTTTGCATAGATTATCAAGTGTGTTATAAGCATTCATGGTTAAAATGAGATCACGAACGTTTATGTGTTCTTATGAAGAAATAATTAAACCTATACAAAATGGATAATAGTTGCGTTTTGGGATTACCGAATCTGGCTGGTCAGGTTGGTATGTGTTTCTTAAGTTACTAGAACATATTCGCAAATAAACGGCGATTACATTTATTTGTGACTTATTTGTCACCATTGATTACTATCTCGATGATTTTGTGACAAGCAAGCGACTGTTCATTTCGGAAATCGCGATACTTATTTCTTTGTGTTCTCAACCGCGTAAGATACTGCATCTGAAATTTCTGCCATTTTCCCCCAAATTCCAACTTAAATAGCATTAAAATCACTGGGTAGAAACACACAATTGTTTTTGCAAGCCATTCAGTAACATGAGTTTAGTTAATTTGCAGCTTCCATTTATATTTTAAAGATGTTTAAATACACTTGATGCTTCGTATAAAATATACCATAAATTCGATGTATTCCTACAATTCTGCCATTTTCCCCCAATTTCCAACTTAAATAGCATTAAAATCACTGGGTAGAAACACACAATTGTTTTTGCAAGCCATTCAGTAACATGAGTTTAGTAAATTTGCAGCTTCCATTTATATTTTAAAGATGTTTAAATACACTTGATGCTTCGTCCAAATTGGTACATGTCGGCGTGTTTAACATACATTTTAGCCATGTTATCGAAGGCAAATATTTTCGCGCATGCGCGAGAACTGCACGACAGCATATTCGGCTTAACATCGAGTTGCGGATCCCTGTATTATACATCCCTGGTTAGACAGTATAAAGGCTTGTTTTATATCACTGTACTGTTTGTAGGACATATACCAGACATCTATGTGATGTACCATGTAAACATGACCATGACCATGATGCAATAGTTGCTGTACAGTTATCACCTCTATCCTTGAACTATCATTGAACTATTAGTTACCTGTCCCCATGTGAACCCACAATCTTGAGCCCACAATCTAGAGCAACTATAGGTACATGTACATGTATCACTGCATTGGGTTCATGACATTTTGATCATGATCAACAAGCATGCAAGCATGATAATGATATGAATGACTAAAAGATGGCCAAGATGATGCTAGATTGCTCACCTTAGTAATTTGGGGTTGGCCAGTATCAAAGCCAGGGTCATCATATCAACTATCTTTGAAAACGTTCACGATTGTATACAGCTTTAATAATTGGTGTAGGACACTTTGTGGCTCCAGAGTTTTTCAAAGTTTTTATGCTATGTAACTCAATATATCACATTTCATACACACAGATTCTCACAAGCAGGGTCAAGTTTGACCCAAGCAGATTGATTTGAACTTGGTTGTGGATCACGCTATCATGTTACATGCCATATATAACACCTCTTGGCCTTGTTGCTTCAGAGATTTTTAATATGAGCCGCGCTCTGTGTAAAGAGAGCTTAATGCATGTGCGAAAAATGTCGTCTCATATTAGCCAGTGCAGTCTGCAAAGGCTAATCTGGGATGACACTTTCTGCCTAAACTGGATTTTCGTCACTAGACAAGAACAGTCTTTCTTTAAACAAGAAAATCAATAAAAGCGGAAAGTGTCGTCCCTGATTAGCCTGTGCAGACTGCACAGGCTAATCTGGGACGACACTAAACACAAATTAATTAAACCCCCTTTTAACGAAGCGAGGTTTATATTATTTCACTTAAAGTCTATTAGTCTATTTGAATCATGTGACTCCTGTGGCATTGCCCTTTTTACCCCTGGGGCATAATTTGAATAAACTTCAAACTTGATACGATGTTACTCACCAAATATTAAACCTCTTATCCTTGCAGTTTCACAGATATTTTAAGAAATTTACTATACATTTCTATGTAAATCTTTTGACCCTGGGGCGTAGTTAGTTTTTACCCTAAGGGCGTGATTTGTATAGGACCACTGTACTTTTTTATAAACACAAATTTTTAACCACTCACTATTGTTGTTTCAAAGGGATGTTTAAGTTATTTACAACACAATTCTATACAAATCATTTGCCCAGTGGGGAATGACCAGTTTTGACCCCAAGGGCTTTATTTGAAAAAAACGTTGTATACAAAATCTATCTGTCAAATGTTACAGATCAATTATCATAGTCTGGAATGTGTGGCTTTAAAGTAAAATATTTGTTTAACTTAATCACTTTATAAGTCTATATAAATGAAATAACCCTGGGGCATGGCCAGTTTTAACCCCATGGCAAGATTGGAACAAATGTAGTTTCAGAAAAGATATTGACCATGTAAGGCCAAACAAAATAAATTCTGTGTTAAAGGCAACAGTCTCAAAAAAGCTAGGAAGGGCCAAACAAAAAAAATTGTGTGATTCAGGTTACGGCTGAAAAAACATTAGGTAGGGTTGTTTTTTTTTGTTTTTTGGTCTTTGCGATGGCTCACATGCTTTTGCAATGGCTATATCCGGAAACAAGAGGGCCATCAGGCCCTAAGGCGCTCACCTGTGAGCAAAA
>VMBQ01006536.1:17420-54055 GCA_007657795.1 Dreissena rostriformis | reverse complement strand
CAGTAATACTGTTATTGTGGCCCAATTTCGTTGTGATGGTTGGTTTTAATTCTATTAATATTCTAAATGTGGCATGTTTCCATTTTCCAACATAAATCCTGTAGTCTTATGTAATCTTCTCTTTGAAACTAAGGTTAGTCTACAACAACAGACAGATTAATTGAACAAAACAGGCCAGAAAACATTGCTTTACAAATTAAGAGGCACATGACTTGTTTATAGACTTACCCGTCTATTTCTATTTTTGCGAGGCCAAATGTAATCCAGACATGATTTTCTCAAATCCACTTTTCTAATTTTTCGATATCAAGAAATTAAAAAAATAGAGAAAAATGTCGCTCCAAAAACAAACTGTTCACAGAATAGTAATGCTTTAAGTTTTTCAACCTAGAAAGACTGATTAGAAGATTTTTTTTTAACAAAATCTACTCATGTGATAATTAATCTACCATGCTTTCCAGACATAAGCTACATTTCATATTAAGAATACTCTAGTTCACAAACTTCAAACAACATAAAAAGGGCTTCAAAGATATAGTTTTCCTATGTCACTTGACAGAAATGTCATAAAAATAAGTGCAAACTACAACCTGTCCATGAAATCTCTCATAATTCACGATTGGATCAAAAATGCATACTTAAAAAACGTAATGATTTTTTCAAATGCGATGTATTTTTCCTCAAATTGTAAAGTAATGAATGTTCGGCAAAGAAATGTGACATTTGACAGAGTTTTAACACGTCAGAAAACACGATAGACGGAAGATAAGGATGATTACAAAAGCTCACATGATGAGCTTGTTGTTCTCAGGAAAAGAACAAGAGGGCCTATCCACCCTAGGTCTCCCATCTGAAACATTTAGAAAGTAACCTCATATGTACAGATTTTGTGTAAATACTGTTTTTTTTATCTAGGTTTTTTACACTGTGTGACACAGACTTAAAGTGGTTGGAAACAGTATTAGAACAGTATACCGGTGAACATATAAAAAACCAGAGCTGTGTTTGTGAAACACAATGCCCCCTACTGCGCTTTGAAGCCATATATTTGACCTTTGACCTTGAAGGATGACCTTGACCTTTCACCACTCAACATGTGCAGGTCCATGAAATACACATGCATGCTAAATATGAAGTTGCTATCTTCAATATTGCAAAAGTAATTGCCAATTTTTAAGTTTGACGCAAACAAACCAACAAACAAACAAACCAACAGACAGAAAAAAAACAAGTAACCCCTAGATTGTGGCCAATTTTTACCCCAGGTGGATGATTTGCATAAACTTAAAAGGACCACAATATGATCATGCACCCAAATATTAAACCCCTAACCAGCGCCATTTCAGATGATAAGATTTTAAAAGTTATTTTAATTTGTAAGTCTATATAAATCATGAGACCCCCGGGCATGCTTAGTTTTGATCCCAGCGCATGATTTCATCAAACATAGAAAAGAAAACGACACAATGTTATGCACCATGCAGTTTCAGAGGAGATTTTTGACTTTGATTGATATTAATTATATAAGTCTTTATAAATCATTTTACCCCTGGGGGAGGAATGTTTCGACACTAGGGGCATGATTCGAACAAACATAGCAGAGGACCACTATTATAATGATGTTATATTGACATATAACAAAACTGTGTGCCTTGATGTTTCAGGGAAGAAGATTTTTAAAGTTTTCACTAAATACATATAAGGATAACAAGTAACCCCTATGGCGGGGCCAATTTTGACCCCAGGGGCATGATTTGAACAAACATGGAAGCGGTCCACATGATACCTTGTTAAACAATAAATATCGAACCACGATTTTTAAAGTTTTTACTAAATACATATAAGGAAAAAAGGTAACCCCCAGGGCGAGGCCAATTTTGACCTCAGGGACATTATTTGATCAAACTTTGTAGAGGACCGTCATACAATGTTACACACCAAATATCAAACCCCTTACCCTTGCGGTTTCATAGAAGAAGATTTTAAAAGTTATTTACTATACAAGTCTCCATCAAACATGTGACCAACTAGGTGTAGCAAGTTTTAACCCAAGGTTCATGATTTGAACAAACTAAGTAGAGGACAACTAGATGGTAAAACACACAAGATATCAAAGCCATGGTAGAGTACCACTAGACGGTAAAACACACCAGATATCAAAGCTATGACCCTTTTGGTTTTAGACAATACAATTTCAAAAATCTATTTTTAGCTCCGGTGACCTACATATGCCATGGACCAGATTAATTTGGACAACTTCAAACTTTTGATTTTTTTTTTGAAGTTTCATTATAATCTGTCGAATGGTTCTAGAGGAGCGAGCAGTTGTTGGAAGAAAAAGTTCATGCAGGCACCTCATGCACCGACAAACAACGGACAACACGGTTTAAACCTAAAAGCTTTTCATATGCACTATGTGAGCTTAAAACAATCTTTTTGCACCACACATAAAAATTAAAAAACAACAACAACAAAAACAATTCTTTTAGTAGCGAAAAAAAAGAAAAATTGCTTCTAGGACCAACTCGTTACAGATAATTGCAATATCGGCTTTCCTATTTCAGCTCCAATAAAATTGTGTTAATGATTATTTATGTGCTGCCACACAATCCTTATTTGATGCCAAAGCATGCGCTGGAAATAACCATCAATTAGAAGGATGCATATGAGGAATAATAACACATCTTTGATATATTTTGCCAGTTAATAAAACTTAAAATCACATAAATTGGATAATAATTAACCTCAAGTGCCAAGAAATGCTGCTACCCTAGTTTTAGTGGGTTTCTTTACATACCAAAACTGACATCACACTGACATATATTCTACTAAACTAACACTATAATCTATTTCCAACAATATGTTGTGTTTTGAGATGTAAGTGCAAGCAAACATAAACTTAAATTATATGTAACCATTTTTAGGTGACATTTTGGACATCCAAAATAAACTGACTTTTCTTACAAAGTCCTTTTATTTAAGAAGATAGTGTGGGAAATAATGTCAGATTCAACATATTGTGAAATTTGACCTTGAAAATTGTGAACTTGAATTTGCATTGACTGTCTAGTCATGGAATAATAATCTTATTAAGTTGTTTTAAAATCCACACAGGCATTAAAAAGAACAAAAATGAAATCTGGACTTAACCACCCAAACACTCCGCCATGGACTGCTATGGTACAATTGTATATGCTTTTCTTCCGAACAACTAAAACCTGTGTGGGCTCCTTATTGTTGCAAATGAACCACCAATTTACTCAATTGGGTCAGGCCAGACTCCCAAGCATTAATTTCAATTGCAGCTTCAGCCCCTATCCTATTGCTGCTGTGGATGTGATCTTACTGCGTTTGCAGGCATTTATTCCTTATAATAGTTGCAATTAAGTAATTATGATTTTAAAACATATTTGTGCAGCCCCTACTCCTGCGCACTTGTTCTTTTGAATTTGTACTGTAACCTGAGGAACAGAGCCTCTAGCAACATTTATTAATCATACCTATTTCTACAAGCAACTGCTGCGGATCCATCAAGGCTGGTGGTATCAGCATTAGGAAAGAACATTGAGCATTTGAGATAAATCCAATTGTAACAAAACCTTAAATGGCTTTATTATCAAAAGAGGTTCCGCAATAAAAATGTTCACCGATAACTATGGTATTTTGATACATACCCTAGTAATGGATGCAATTAGGCACCGTTATCTCCATGGGAACACTGATGTTTAGAGATTTCTCATGAAATCGCCATTGATCACAAATGAAATGGTCAGTCAAAAAGATCGAACAACCTGTCAATAAAGCAAAGCTCCGTATGATCATGTTCTTAAACCCATTTCCCGCTCAGATGCACATTTTGACCATTTACAGTCCTCTGGAAAATTTAATTACATTAAGAAATTTGCTGAATATCCTGAATAGAATGCGAGTTACTTGCAGGCTTTTCTGGTTTTATGCTGGTTACCATTTTCACTTTGGTTCTGATTGGGAAAGGGTTAACAAGCTTGAAGATGGAGCTTCTCTAAGGTTGTATCAGTTAAGGACACATCTGAATTTATAAAGTAACAAAACTTGCCGGCATAAATTCTTCTTTTTAGAAGGAGTGCTGAATCGGAAGAAGATTAAATAACAAGAATACTGTTGTCCCAGCATCATAGCTGCAGTGCAATAAGGACCTATAAATCAGAACTCAAAACTTAACATTCCTTTCATGACTCTTAACTAATATATCCTTTCAACTTTTAGAACAATAACATAAAGATATGCCTCATAATTATGAACTAATGCCTGTAATAAAAGGGGAATAACTCAAGTAGGATGAGAGCCATTTCAATCGAAACCAAACTCAAAGTAACGATTTAATATCAGTATTTTAAAAAGGAAATCTCAAACCATACAATGAAAATGTAAGAGAAATGTTTAATACAATCAAATAGCTATTTTTTATGGTACAATATAATCCAAAATAATGTTGTTTTCTTCAATGAAATTCATAATGACAAATTAACGATGATTCCAACAATATCAAGTGGCATTTATTGCCAAACCAAACCTATATGTTGTATGATCAAAGCTGGACAAATAAGTGGGGATTCCCCAACAGTGTACTTGTCTTTCACACATGAATGAATGTTCGACTGTACATTAGAAAATTATTTGCAAGTGTATAAAACTACAATTTTGTTGATGTTCTGTTTCTACTTGTTATTAACTTTGATTCTTGTTTTTTATTCATCAACGTTGTATCTGTTTTAAAACAAAATAATAAGATCCTATATATTCGCTTTAATTTAATAAATGTTCTTGTCCACTACATATCTTTCCCTTGACTTTCATAATTTAAGCATCAAAAGATTGAGTCATGATCTGCACAATTCCTATTTAAACTTTTGTTTTGAAAAAAAAAGCCATAAGAGCAATTATGTCTCAAAAGCCAATTCTTAAAAAAAATTAACCATATTCTTATCAACAAGTTAATTTACCTTTGAACACAATCAAAGAATGGTTTATTTTCTTTGTAGATATATTGGTTGCTAGGAAAATCAAGGATTTTAACAGACATAAATCTCTCACCACTTACATATCAGCTGTATATAGTTGAAATCTCTCCACAATGCTCTTCAAAAAACACAATAATTAGATTTACGCCTGTTTTCCCCTTGAACCTGGTGTTTCTCAGTCCAAGACAGATTGCACGTTCAACAATGCAAAGCACATCCAATCAGCAGTGGGATCAAATTCCATANCTTTATAGTAAAACCTTGTTAACACTCTAGAAGTCACATTTATAATCCAATCTTTATGAAACTTGATCAGAACATTTGTTCTAACAATAGCTCGGCTGAGTTTGAAAATGGCTATGACTCGTTGAAAAACATGGCCGCCGGGGGGGGTGGGGGGGGGCAGTTGTCCTTATATGGCTTTATGGAAAACTTGTTTTGACGCTATATAATAGCCACATTTATTGGCAAATCTTCATGAAACTTGGTCAGAACATTTGTCCCAATGAAATCTTAGCAGGGATTGAAACTGGGTCATATGAGCTCAAAAACTAGGTCACGAGGTCAAATATAAAGAAAACATGTTAAAAGTCACTTTTTTGGTCCAATCTTCATGAATCAGCTTGCATTTTTTTTTAGAATAGTCTAGTTCCTTTTGCTCTCAGGTGAGCGCCTTAGGGCCTGATGGCCCTCTTGTTTTATTTTATTTTTCAAAGCGGCGCAGTAGGGGGCATTGTGTTTCTGACAAACACATCTCTTGTTATCAATAAAAAATCTATCAATACATGTAAGCAGTTGCACAACTATTTATTTTATTTGTTGGAAAATAATGTTTATACAGACCATCGGAAATTGGGTCACGAAGCTGTGGGAAAAAATGTTGATTTTGTTGTTTTCTTCTGATTTTCTTGTAAACATGAGATAAAACCCTGTCATTTAGTGCCATTTTAGATCAGATGGTGACTGCTTACAAAGGAATTGAAGTAAGAACATGCGTTATTGTGTTATGCATGTTTTTCTTATAAACTGAAAAAGTCGGGTTTTATTTAAATATGTCGAAAGTGACCATATATCCGGATAAAAATATTTCTGATGACATGTTAATTTCATGTCTTTTTTGTAGTGTTTAAACCAGTTTAATTATATCTTATTGATTTTAAAAACACAACTTCCATGAATATAGTTATTTCAAGAAAGTCAATATATGATACTGCATGGTAAACTCAAACTTTGTATCCAAGAGAAGGTGTTGGAATTAATTTAGTGCAATGTTCTTAACTATCGTATATGCTGCTTTTTAACTACTAATGATTCGTTGTTCCATTTGTGAATCGTGACTCATGAATTGTGGATATGATTGTCAATTGCTCAACGATCCATATATATTTCTGACCATTTTATAATTTTCTTTATTTAAGTTATGAATTGATCTTAGAAGTCAAATGTGTGATGAATTATAATTCATTTTTTTGCCTCATAAACATTTACTTTGTTTAACAAACAACCTCTACAAAGTTATCATTCCTACTGCCTTTCGGCACCTCATGAACCTGAAAAACTCTTTATGTTTCCTCAGGCAAATATCTTTTTTGTACAATAAACAATTTCTTCACCATGTTAACAATCCTGCTACACTCACTAATGCCCCAAGAATGAAGTAAAGTTCAGGTGATCTACGTCATTAGGTATTTTGCATATGTCATGAACTATATAAGAAACAGAAACTTTGAAACCTACAAACACTTTTTGGAATTTTGGAAAAAGATTCATGATTGAATGAAGGAACTTTCATTAATCTTGTAGAACATGTGTACATTTGATCTTCAGCATCTAAAAATATGTGAAATAGAAAGAATGACAATATCTTTTGGAGAGATAAATGTACCTACGTTATAAGCAAAGGATCTGTGCGACAATTCCCGGGATTTTTAGTTTGTTTAGTTTACACTGTAGTAACGTTTTCCATATATAAAAATGCTCACCCTTCCAACTTTAAGCGCCCAGTGGGACAAGGGATAGAAAGAGAAAGTCACATGCTTGAGTACATTTCAACCCATGCGCATTGCACGCTTTTTTCTGGAGCGATACAGGGCCATCATGGCCCTCTTGTTTTTAGAATGTGAAAGAAGAGAAACTTAAAAGTGCTAGTACAAAATATATGATAAATTGAAATATAAATTTACATAACACATTTTTTATAGGATTATAATTAATATTTCTTGGTTAATTTTTTTTTTGTATTTCAAGATGCTACAAGCACAATAAATTATAGGTAGATAATTAGTACATGTATTTTAATTTGAATGACGTAGACATTTAATAGAAAGTTTTAAAGTCCATTAAGCTGTATGAATAATACAATATTAATTTCTCACATGCTCATTTTCTATTACTGATTAAACAAATGATACAAGACAAAGTGAATCCTTAAATAAGAAGATTGAACTGTTAAATCCTATAGGAGTGATCAATGTACATGTATTTAGTTACTAAAATGTGGGAACTATTCAATACTATTCCTTTTCGTATGATGCAGTTCAAAGCCTTTTAAGGTTATTATACAAATAATAGTTTAAGCTTTTAATTGCATTTTATCACAAAAATCCTTTTAAAAGACGTGTTCATGCTGTTTCCCCACCCAATAGTCACCGACACTTTTCCCCCAAAAATGGAGAGAAAAATAAATAAATTGGTACCGTAGATCTCAATTAGGGGAAGTTTAGTGCATAAGAAGTTAAGAACCATCACTATTGCTTTCATAATTTAACAGTTATTGCCCAAGTGAATGTTCTTGTTCAAATATCTTGATAGTATGTGGGGGTATCAACGTGAAACTTTGTGGGAGGCATGCATTGGTGGGAAACCAGTGGTTGAAATACCAATTCCCTCTTACAAAGTGGCATGCAGGGGGTAATTAACCCATTAATGCCTAGGGTCTAGATGTCTGAGTCTAGAAAAAAGGCCTTGGCAAACAGCATAGACCCAGATGAGACGCCGCATGATGCGGCGTCTCATCAGGGTCTGGGCTTGTTGCTTAATGGAATTTCTGTAAGAAATATTCTAAATACAGAATTAAATATACTAGACATCCCTAATTTTGAAAATAAATTGATAAATTTAGAAGGATGGGAGAGTCCACTCGGCATAAATGGGTTAAGAAAGGCCTTATTTAAGTAACACTGACATAACTATGCATGTGTCCATTTTCATTCGCTATCACATATAGTTGTTCATTAAATGTATGTAATTATTATCCCCCGCCAAAGGCGGAGGGATATTGGTTTGGCGTTGTCCGTCCGTCAGTCCGGCACTTTTGTGTCCAGAGCCATATCTTGGAAGTGCTTTGGCGGATTTCATTGAAACTTTGTATGAGTATATATATGGATATGACGATGATGCACGCCAAATGGCATTGTACACCATCCGTTAAGAACGGAGTTATGGCCCTTTGTATCTTGAAAAATGCTTACATCTGTGACAAAGCTCTAGTTTGGCAGGGGATATCAATTTAACGAATTTGCTTGTTAATTTCTTTTTCAGCTTCACAGAGACCTTTCAAGGGCCAATGATCCACTGTATGTTTTAATTCATTTTTTAAATCCTCACTTTTTGAATTGTTAAATCTCACATAATGATATCTGCATAATTTTTAAATGCAAGGGACTAAAGGGTTAATGTTTACTGATTGGGCCTAAAATAATAACATAGTGTTACAGAAAATTCTGTGTATTCTGTGTAAGCTACAGTAGTAATTGGTAGGCACTTATTAAAAAGTATAATATATACGTGGTTATTACATTTTTATTAGCTCACCTGTGATTGAAGGGCTCAAGGTGAGATATTGTGATCACCTTATCATGTCCGGCGTCTGTTGTCGTGCTGTGTTGTCAACTTTTACCAAAGTACCAATCTTAATGCCTTTTTTTTCATCCAAACTTGGTGAAACTTGATCTGAATCTTGTGTATGTAGACACTAGATCAACAGTTCAAATCTTTAAACGAATACTTACCACTCTAGGGGCAACAGTTATGACTCAACTTAACTTGATGAAACTTGGTCAGAATGTTTATCTTTAAAATATCTAGGCCAAGTTTGAATCTGAGTTAGTTACATGTACATCCAAATATTAGGTCAGCAAGTCTAATCTAAAAAAACAACAACAACTTATTACGACTCTAGAGGCCACATTTATGACTCAGTCTCGATGAAACTTGGTCAGAATGCTTATCTTGACAACATGAAGGCTATGTTAAAATCTGGGTCAAGTAGGGTAAAACACCAGATAACCAGGTCGAGTCTTTAACTATTGGTGTCTGTGAACTCAGGTGAGCGCTTAAGGGCCATCATGTTGTGTAAAGCTTTCATTTATGGGCTAAAAAAAACGATATTAACTGTTGTTTTGTTTGTTGATTATAAATAGGATATTTCCTTTACTAACAAGACATCATATTTGTAGAGAGGAAGGCATGGAGACATTGGAGCTGACAGAAAATACAGTCAATCCAGGCAGAACCAAAGTCAGCACATTTGACTTTGAACTTCTCAAAGTTTTAGGAAAAGGTGGATATGGAAAGGTAAATGTAAAACTGTGAAACCATTATTATTCGTCAAACATTAATTATGCCCCCTTTCAAAGAAAAGGGGGTATATTGCTTTGCACATGTCGGTCGGTCTGTCGGTCGGTCGGTCCGTCCACCAGGTGGTTTCCGGATGATAACTCAAGAACGCTTAGGA
The DNA here is from genome assembly GCA_007657795.1 of Dreissena rostriformis. NCBI lineage: Eukaryota > Metazoa > Mollusca > Bivalvia > Myida > Dreissenidae > Dreissena > Dreissena rostriformis. The sequence goes on along the minus strand of VMBQ01006536.1, from coordinate 44,320 downwards.
CTAGGATCATGAAACTTCATAGGAACATTGATCATGACTCGCAGATGACCCCTATTTATTTTGAGGTCACTAGGTCAAAGGTCAAGGTCACAGTGACCTGAAGCAGTAAAATGGTTGACTGGAAATAGGAAAATGATTTCCGGATGATAAGTCAAGAACGCTTACGGCTTGGATCATGAAACTTCATAGGGACATTGGTCATGACCGGCAGATGACCCCTTTTGATTTTCAGGTCACAAGGTCAAAGGTCAAGGTCACAGTGACTTAAAGCAGTAAAATGATTGACTGGAAATAGGAAAATGGTTTCCGGATGATAACTCAAGAACACTTACGCCTGGGATCATGAAACTTCATAGGGACATTGGTCATAACTGGCAGATGACCCCGATTGGTTTTGAGGTCACTAGGTCAAAGGTCAAGGTCACAGGTCAAGGTCACAGTGACTGGAAATAGGAAAATGGTTTCCGGATGATAACTCAAGATCGCTTATGCCTGGGATCATGAAACTTCATAGGGACATTGGTCATGACCGGCAGATGACCCCTATTGATTTTCAGGTCACTAGGTTAAAGGTCAAGGTCACAGGGACCTGAAGCAATAAAATGGTTGACTGGAAATAGGAAAATTGTTTCCGAATTATAACTTAAGAACGCTTACGCCTGGGATCATGAGACTTCATTGGGACATTGGTCATGACTGGCAGATGACCCCTATTGATTTTGAGGTCACTTGGTCAAAGGTCAAGGTCACAGTGACTGGAAGTAGGAAAATGGTTTCCGGTTGATGACTCAAGAACGCCTGGGATCATGAAACTTCATAGGGACATTGGTCATTACCTGCAGATGACCCCTATTGATTTTCAGGTCACTAGGTCAAAGGTCAAGGTCACAGTGACCTAAGTGTAAAACCACCACCACCACCACCACCACCACCACCCACCACCGTTGTTCACAGTGACAAAAAACGTATTCACACAATGGCTGCAACTACAACTGACAGCCCATATAAGGGGCATGCATGTTTTACAAACAGCCCTTGTTTTTGTCTATTTCGTCAGTAGACCAATTGACGAATTTAAGTTCCTAACGAATAATTATGTCCCATGTTTAAACAAAATTAAGACTGAATTACCGTTGACATGAGACATAAAAATCCCCAACGTTATCCACGCATACATACTGTGTCTGTTTCTCAATCAAGTTAAATCCGGTTTTGACTCAAAGGGGTGTACATTATGCAGTGTATTTAACTGACCTGTGACATTTCCTGTAAAATGCGAATGCAGTAAAGCTGTGTATCGAATGCATTGACTTTGTTTAGGTAAAATAGTAATGATTCGCGCTAATTGTAAACAACTTTATTACCCATTGTGTGTATTGTATCTTTCATGGGTGTGAAAGTGAATCCAACACGCTACCGATCAAAGAAAATAAACGAAATTGAAAGAAGTATAATGGATATCGATAACTGTATACAAACCGCTAAATTTAATTTGCATATATACCGATAATTTAATATATTTAGAACATCAATTAAACAAAAATCTGGCCATTTATTTACGAGCGAATTTAAATAATTTAGATTGAATGCAATATGATACAAAGCAACGTTGTATTGCATAATACGCAGGCATGCAAAAAGCATGCTTCTTGGGGAATTCTGAAATCCTGGCGAAAATGAAAAGTAAATTTCTTTTAACAATTACCCTGCATTTTTATATAACTAAATCGTCTGGATTGCTTATTTAATTTCTTTTTGACAGTTACGTTTTAAATTGCATTTTAGCAGAAAGATTTTAATGCTTATTGTCCACAAATAACAATATCATGAAACATGCCTCCTTAAACTTGTCAAAGCTGTAAATGATTCAAAAGATTGATTGCACATACATGGTAGCAGCATAACAGGTGGTCGCTAACGGTTATCCAGTCCCACAAATCCGCTAATCATTACAATGAACTAGTTTATGGCATACAATAATAAGGGTCAGTAATTATCACCTGATAACAAAAGACAAGTTAGTTGGTATGTGATAAACAGGGCCCACCTCATGCAAGTGACTCCCAAGTTACCCCCCTCTTTCCACCACGATTTATCGCAACCGCGATTTTGAGCGAAAAAGTATTTCAAACAAATCGGAAAATGATGGACGCATTTTTTTATATTTATATTTTTATAAATGACGAAATTTCGTGCTGACCAAAATAAATGGTTTCACAGTACTTAAAGTTTGTGCAGCCTACTCCTGCTTGAAGTCTAACTCATTCAATCAGTGTACACCCACACTGGGTACTATTATTTTTTATGTACTTAGTAAATTACGATTAAATGTGAAACTTTACAATTAAATTACCATTTACATGCAATTTAAGATAGTGAATAAATTAATTAATTGCAATAGTCTTGAACATTGTAATTAAAATAAATTATGTGAAGATGAAAGTGCAAAAAGATTACCAATGGCAAAAATTGTTCTTATTTATTCAATATATTTTATTATAAATCACAACATCTTGGCAGGGTTCCCGCTGGCTCCAAAAAAGTTGTGGCCACTTAATATTGACTTTTTAAAAAGTTCTCGCCATTATAACATCAACATTGTTTTGTAGGGTCGCGAAAATGACAATAGAAAAATAACACCTTGCAGATTTCTAAATCCTCCTTCGAATGAAGATTTGAATTTGTTGGTATTACAACTATCTGACTATTATTCATGATAAAATGCATCATGACTAAGGACAGGCAGTGTAATAAGGTTCCGAAATAAATCGACACAATTTGCCTCTTTGTTTTACACTCTCCAATGATCAGCCACATTTTGGAATGAAAGTAAACCAAATGTTACTCCCAAAATGCACTTTTATGCTATTTGTTTTAATATTTTGAATTGAAACTTTACCTGTTGAAAAAAAAAATGTTGCAAAATAATAGTTAGTTAGAAGATTAAAAATCAATATCGTGAAGTAAGATTTCAATTGGTTGTATTTGTCCCTAGCCAAGTGGAAAACTGATGCAAGAGATAAGCTTTTATTATGCCCCCTTCTGCGAAGAAGTGGGAATATAGAGAATACTATGTTAGTGTGATTGTGTACTTAAATTTATCCCACAAGTGAAGAAAGGTTAACATGGCGATGCTTGCCGAGCCTTGTAAACCTTTCTGAGACGAGTGGGATAAATTTAAGTACACAATCACACTTACATGGTATTCTATTTATCCTACAAAAAAAATAAAAAAAATGTAACCTGTTTTTTCTGTTCATCATACCTCTACGTCCCCTATTTTAAAGAAATAATGAAAAAATCGCTGCAGTTTTACCAGGAAAGAATACGACTGTTGTCGTTTGACGTGTTAATAATGACGTCATGAGCACGCGCGCTTAATATTTGTAAAAAATGTTTTTTGCTGTTTGTGTTGCATTTTGTGTTTAAAATATATTACATCTTGGTATCAAATTGTTTGTTTTGTTGAATCTGATTCGATTTTACTAAAAATGAATACTTTATAGTTGATTCTGAGTAATATGACCTTCCTCCACACATGACTAGGTGTGAGATAAACATAGGTGTGGGATAAACCTTATCTTTTCTGTATGGGTCCTATTATGTTCTATAAAATCATTTAGCTGTAGGATAAATATTGTTTTTTGCCTGTCTGTCATTGTGTGTGTCTGTCCCAAAACTTTAACCTAGGTTAAAGTTTGGTCATAACTTTTGCAATATTGATGATAGCATCTTGATATTTGGCATGCATGTGTATCTCATGGAGCTGCACATTTTGAGTTGTGAAAGGTCAAGGTCATTCTTCAAGGTCAAAGGTCAAAAAACAATCCAATGGAAGTAATAAGCTTTAAAGGGAGATAATTTCTATACCTGCCAAATGATAAATAGAAATTTTATTCCTAGCAGCGCAGTAGGGGGCATTGTGTTTCTGACAAACATATCTCTTGTTTTCATACCTGTTATTGTCTGCGACAGTAGCCTATTTATTAGGCCAATTATTAATAAGATAACAAGAAATGCTCTTGGGTAATGTTTGCACTGGATTTATTTGCTCCAGTAATTGACTGCCATAAATTGGCTTATTAATAAAGCTTTTTTTGTCCATTTAGTTAAAGGTACATGTACCAACAGAAAACAATATCTTTGAGAAATCTGCAATTTTAAAAAACTGTCGCTATTTTAAGCTCTTCTATTTTTTGAAAAAAAAATATGAGCTATTCTCATCACCTGAGCGTCTGCGTCAACGTCTGCGTATGGTTAAGTTTTGTGTTTAGGTCCACTTTTCTCATAAAGTATCAAAGCTATTGCACTCAAACTTTGTACACCTACTAACTATCATGAGGGGACTAGGCAGGCAAAGTAAGATAACTCTGCCTTGCATTTTGACAGAATTATGTGCCCTTTTAACACTTAGAAAATTGAAAAAGTTTTGTGTTTAGGTCAACTTTATTCCTAAAGTATCAAAGCTATTGCTTTCATACTTGCAACACTTACTCACTATCATAAGGGGACTGTGCAGGTAAAGTAATGTAACTCTGACTGGCGTTTTCACAGAATAAGAATTATGGCCCCTTTTATACTTAGAAAATTGAAAAAAAAAATAAGTTTTGTGTTTAGGTCCACTTTATTCCTAAAGTATCCAAGCTATTGCTTTCATACTTGCAACACTTACGAACTATCATAAGAGGACTCTGCAGGCAAAGCTATGTAACTTTGACTGGCATTTTGACAGAATTATTGCCCCTTCTATACTTAAAAAAAAATGAAAATTTGGATAAGTTTTGTGTTTTGGTCCACTTTACCCCTAAAGTATCATAGATATTGCTTTCATACTTGGAACACTTACTTACTATCATGAGGGGACTGGGCAGGCAAAGTTTGATAACTCTGGTGTGCATTTTGACACAATTATGTGCCCTTTTTATACTTAAAAAATTGAAAATTTGGTTAAGTTTTGTGTTTAGGTCCATTTTATTCCTTAAGTATCAAAGCTATTGCATTCAAACTTGGTACACTTACTAACTATCATGAGGGTACTGGGCAGGCAAAGTTTGATAACTCTGGTGTGCATTTTCACAGAATTATGTGCCCTTTTTATACTTAAAAAAATGAAAATTTGGTTAAGTTTTGTGTTTAGGTCCATTTTATTCCCTAACTATTAAAGCTATTGCATTCAAACTTGGTACACTTACTTACTATCATGAGGGGACTGGGAAGGCAAAGTTAGATAACTCTGGCGTGCATTTTGACAGAATTATGACCCCTTTTATACTAAGAAAATTGAAAATTTGGTTAAGTTTTGTGTTTTGGTCCACTTTACTCCTAAAGTATCATAGCTATTGCTTTCAGACTTGGAACACTTGCTAACTATCATAAGGGGATTGTGCAGGCAAAGTTATGTAACTCTGACTGGCATTTTGACAGAATTATGGCCCTTTTTTTGACTTAGTAACTTTGAATATTAGGTAAATTTTGTGTTTAGATCCACTTTACTTCAAAAGTATCAAGGCTATTGCTTTCAAACTTCAAATACTTTCTTACTATTATGAGGTTACTGTACCTGGCAACTTNTAGGGCTACTAAATTTGGTATGTAGTGACATCTAATAGTCCTCTACCAAATTTGTTCAAATTATTCCCCTGGGCTCAAATTTGACCCTGCCCCGGGGGTCACAAAACTGAACATATGCTTATATAAAGCCTCTTTTGTGCAAACTTTAAAAATCTTCCTGTCCATAAGCATTGGGCCTAGGGCTACCAAATTTGGTATGTAGTGACATCTTATAGTTCTCTACCAAGTTTGTTCAAATTATGCCCCTGGGGCCAAATTTATCCCTTTTGAAGGCTCCCATTAAAAAGTTGTTCAAGAAAATTTGATTGGTAAAAAAACATGGCCACAGAAAGTTGTTGAACTTTGCATGTTTATGCGTTTTTGCTATTTATTCATTATGGGATGAATACACTATATCTTCTCAAACTAAAAGTAGAAAGTCACATGCTTGAGTACATTTCAACCCATGCGCATTGCACGCTTTTTTCGCTTAAAAAAAGTGGAGCAATACAGGGCCATCAGGGCCCTCTTGTTTTTGAAAGATCATCTTATAAATGACCACATTCCCACATTATTCCCCCTCTCCACCCCCACCCAAAAAGAAATTCTTTTTTTTTTGAAACATGGTAAAAAATATTTATTTTTATTATTTTATTTTTGAAAGACCGTCCAGCCATCCCACCCAAGCTATTGCTATCAAACTTGAAATATAATCTTATTAGTTTGTTTTATGTCTTTACAAATGTTCAATAGATTGTGGAAAAAAACATAAACTCAGAATCATGTACCACTTCTTTAAAACAAAATTGATCAATATGTTTCAATTATGGTCCTCTTCCAGTTAGAATATGAATATACAAGGTATATTACCTTGACCTTATTGAACATGAACACTTTCCCCATGATGGCTTACATCATACTGTCAAGCACTTGAATAGTCATAAATGACAACACCCCCACAATTTTGCTTAAATTTCCATTACTTCTTTATTTATGATCAGATTTGATTCATGCTTTGACAAATAGATGAGCGGTCTGCACCCGCTAGGCTGTGCTCTTGTTGTGATGTTGTCGCCATCGGCAACAATGGTGATTGACAGGGGGAACCCTGCTTGGTACCGCCATATTGCTTGAGAAGCAAACCTTAATATAATTTTTGTATGGCTGATGCTATATATTTATTTTGAGTCAATAAGACTTTGTGTAGGCGTGTGGAAATATATAAACTGTTAAGGACAAAACGTCACCAACAAAATAACCATAGGGCACTACACAATATCACTAAGTGCAGTTGTTGCAAACATCAACTCAAAGGATACAGTTTGCTTACTCGCTTTAAATTCTTGTTCATTTCAGCCTTGACCCGTAGTGTTGGGTATGTGTAATATCTGTGTGAAAAGAAATACTTAATTTAAGGGAGGATTCATGAAATAAATATGAGTCATGCGCTGAGAAAATGGGGTTAAATGCATGTGCGTAAAGTGTCGTCCCAGATTAGCCTGTGCAGTCCGCACAGGCTAATCAGAACATTACTTTCCGCTGAAACTGGATTTTCCTAAAGAAGAGTCTTTCTTTCAACGAAAAATGCAATAAAAGTGGAAAGTGTCATCCCAGATTAGCCTGTGCCATCAAAAGTTTGCCAATCATACATGCTCATTTACCTTTAGTTATTGACTAATTGGTTATAGCAACATTCTTCGTCTTATACATATTCAGGTATTTCAAGTTCGAAAAGTCTCAGGGCAAGACAAAGGGAACATATTTGCTATGAAAGTACTGAAAAAGGTGAGTTAATTTTGTGTGAGTGTATTACATTTTTATGCCCCCTTCGAAGAAGAGGGGGTATATTGTTTTGCTGGATGTCGGTCTGTGTGTCTGTTTGTCATTAGACCAGTTCGTTTCTGATCAATAACTTGTGAACAAATTGACCAATTTACAAATGTACTTGATACTTCCCATGTGCATTGGCCTTGGACAGAAGATGATGACCCCTATTGAAATTGGGGTCACTAGGTTAGAGGTCGAGGTCACTGTCACAAACAGTATGAAAATAATTGTTTCTGATCAATAACTCGTCAACCAATTGACCGATTGACTTGATACTTCCCATGTGCATTGTCTTGGACAGAAGATAACCCCTATTGAAATTGGGGTCACTAGGTCAAAGGTCAAGTTCACTGTCACAATAAGTGTGAAAATTGTTTCCGATCAATAACTCATCAACAAATTTACCGATTGGCTTGATACTTCACATGCGCATTAGCCTTGGACAGTAGATGACCCCTATTCAAATTGGGGTCACTAGGTCAAAGTTCAAGGTCACTGTCACAATAAGTGGGAATATTGTTTCTGATCAATAACTTTTCAACGAATTGACCGTTTGGCTTGATACTTTACATGTGCATTGGCCTTGGACAAAAGATGACCCCTAGTGAAATTGGGGTCACTAGTTCAAAGGTCAAGGTCACTATGACATTACGTGTTAAATTGGTTTCCTTTTGATATGTCATCAAAGGTCAGTTTTGTTGCAAACAATCTTGTGTCAAGGTCCTGTTGGGNTTGGGGGGGGGGGGGAAATGCCTCTGACCGCAGAACTCTTGTTTATGTTTACTATTCAGTAGAGATGCTCAAATGGACAGCTTTGCACAAGCTTTACTTAAGTTAGGTTCATTTCAACATATCTGGTCACATCTGATCATCATTTGTTATCCCCCGCCAAAGGCGGAGAGATATTGTTTTGGCGTTGTCCGTCCATCCGGAACTTTTGTGTCCGGAGCCATATCTTGGATGTGCTTTGGCGGATTTCATTGAAACTTGGTAGGAGTATATATATGGATAAGAGGATGATGCACGCCAAATAGCATTGTACACCATTTGTTAATAACGGAATTATGGCCCTTTGTATATATTCTGTGTCAATGCAGCATATGGAGGTATATGTCACGTCTGTGACAAAGCTCTAGTTTGGCGGGGGATATCAATTCAACGAATTTGCTTGTTTATGATTATCATTTTCTATCTAAGGATAATTATGAGTCTCTGCTTCACAATCTAGGGTTGATTCATTCCTTGCTAACATCACCTACTAATGTAACCCACCGGCTTCACTACCTGGTGTTGGAAGATTCTGTGCTTACATCACCCACTAATGTCAATATATTCAACCCTGAAAATATACATTGATGCAGATATTGTGTAATAAAGTTTGATATTTTGCAGGCTACAATTGCAAGAAATGCTAAAGATACTGCTCACACCAAAGCCGAGAGGAACATTCTTGAATGTGTCAAGGTTTGTATGAATTATCTCTATTTAAAGATTTGGTTGTCAAACTTGGGGTATTCATCTATCAAAGCCTGCTAAAAGGTGTATATTGTTCACTGTATCGTGTTATGTGAAATCTCCTCTAAATGTATGCTCTTTTGAGACTATGAAATTCGAAAAAAGACGAAATTACAACCTCACAAATTGTTCATTAACTTAGTGAGTGCATATTCTCAATTTTATTTGTACTAATACTTTTATGTTTTTCTGAGGCATTTTTTTCTATTATAAAATGCCTCCTCTGTGAACATCCCCCTCCCAGGTGAAATAACATCCTACAGACTGATGGGCATGAAAACCAGGTAGTCATTGACATTGCCATATTTCAGCATCCGTTCATAGTAGACCTTATCTATGCATTTCAAACGGGCGGCAAGCTGTACCTGATCCTGGAGTACCTCCCCGGTGGAGAGCTCTTCATGCAGCTGGAAAGGGAGGGAATCTTCATGGAGGACACTGCCTGGTACTCTCATTTAGTTTTCTTCTTATTGTTTTCTCATTCACTACTTGTTTATATTAGTATGCATATATGCTTCGTGATAATGTTGTATTTGTGTCTTGTTAGGCATTTCAATTTGACTACATTTTTCTCCATACTGTTTAGTTGTTGCTGATGTTGGTTATTGGATAATAAAAATAACATAAATGTATTCATTTTCTGACAGACTTACAGCTGTCATCAATTGATAAACATGGGTACGATTGAAAGCATGCTTGAGGATGTTTCTTTGTTTTTATGACCCCAAAGGGAGGCATTTAGTTTCTGCTCTGTCCGTCAATCCTTCACTTTATCTTCACTTTTGGGTTCCGCTTATAAACTCAATTAGTATTCATTTGATCATCACCAAACATTCTGAAAATGTTAGCATATAATGGAGGCCATGTTTAATACTGGTAAAATTTCACCTGGCATTAATGAGTTATGACTTTCTGTCTGAATGTCTGTCTGAAAATTCCTTTCACATTCATACAGGGTTCGTACAAACCTTGAAAAGTGCTTGAATTTCAATGTTCTCCTTGAAAAGTGCTTTTAAAGGCTGTGGAGTACTTAAAAAGTGCTTATTTTCATATTAAAACCTTAAAAATGCTTAAAAAGTGCTTATTTTGGCTTCAAAAGTGCTTGAAAAACGTACTAAGGGTAAAAATATATAATTTCATATCTTTTCCATGAGTCCAAAGTCGTAGTTTTTTTCACGATTTCCACGATTTATGACGGTTCAGATCTGTTCATACTGGCATCCATATACTGGATCGGTACTGGTCGATACGGGTTCAAGAACGTAAGGGAGGCAACTACTACTAATCTTCCGGTGCTGACAAGTTGAAATATGCCAGCGAATAAGTGCATTTTTCAGAAAGGGTGGCTTTTAAAATACCCTTGGGGTGTTGACAACGCCGATTCTAAAGTTAAAGCATCTTGTAAAGTATGCAGAACAGATATAGATATCGCTAGTATGGGGGAATCGGCGTTGAAAAGCCACCAGAAGAGTGCAAAACATCAACGGAACACAGGGGTTAACCAATGTGTGGAATTTCTCTTATTTTTGTTGTTTACGACAGAGACATACATACAGGTATTTTGTGTAGCATGCAGTTAATGTTATTTTCTATTCAGCAGAATAGTCTGTGAAGTTATAATATGATTTTGACAAAGTGAAAGTAAACTGAACTGCCTTGCAGTACATTTACTTTTTCATATAGGCCTACTGGTCGTATACGTAATTCCGGCCTGTACGTAAAAAATCGGCCACCCTATTAAAAGCGTTTCAGCGATACCGACTACAATTTTTTGATCCGTATATTCAAAAGCATTTACCATAGCAACAGCATTCTAAAGATTGCATAAATCATGTAAGTATAACCATGTTTACTTTTGGGTTGAAAAGTCAGTTTCATAACAGGAAATATTTGAGCACGCGGGGAATATGACGTCATCGAGTGCGCGCACTGATAATGAGGTGCGACATGGGGGCAAACTTAACTTTAATTTGTCTTCTAACAGTTGACCATTATTCATTACCGACGTAGACAACCTATTGATATACAATTTTAATTAAATATATGAAGTCCTTTTTTTCGCAATACGTATTTCTGTTTGAACTCGTTTATCTGGTATTAAATAGTGTTGTTCTCGCTAAATATTATGCATCTGAAAAACATTTAGTAAATGAGTCCCGGCAAAAATTTTAATGCAAGGGAGGCAACTCCAAAATAAAACATTGATTAATCATAACACAATAAACACAATGCACTCCCTTATTACTGTGAGTTATAATAGAGATAATAATATGCAAACCTGTTGAAGAGTCATGCTATTTTTTTAAACGTATTCTTTATAGTTGCACCCATCGAAACATGTCTTACTCATACAAGACAGCGTATGATTCGGAAAACATGAGTATGGTGATAAGTGCCGTGCGCAGGAAAAATTTGTCTGTACGAAGAGCGGCCAAAGAATATGGCGTGCCGCAGTCAACACTAATGGACGGGTTGAAGGCCCCAGCGATGGTTCCTGAAGGCCGTGGGCGTCACGGGACCTCACAGACGAGGAAGAGGCCGCCCTTGCCGGACTCCTGAGATACATGGCTGGACAGGGTTTACTGGCGAGCCGTGAATTGTTGAAGTCCAAAGTTAGAGGCATAATAAATGCATCTGGTAAATAGAATATATACTTTGAGACTAGAGAAACAATGAAACTTCAGGAATGTTTTCGGGAAGGAGGCCCGTATTATCCACCACCAATCCTTTATTTATCAATGCCATGGAACGGTCAATGCAAACCATCTGAATAATAAAATTATCATTTATATAATTTAACAATTTATCAATTTATATTACTAGACTATTGTGATAGTGCTTTATGTTTTTAACAATTATTGTTCTTCGTTGCAGTTCTTTGATCAATTATTAATTGAAATATCTTTTCATTTCATTGCTCCCTGTAATTATCCTGTCTTGTTTTGAATCTGTCACAACTGTAATTTTAGACAAATCCTGTCGTATCAACCGCACGGTCGGCCCTTCTCCGTTATGGATTCATGAATTTTTAACTCGCTACATGCTGTCGGATCGGTTAGCGGAGAACATGAGTGCCGCGAGGGCAGGGATGTCCACTCAGGCTGTCATAGACGAGTTCTTTGACTTGTTTGAAGCAGTTTTGGACAAACATGGACTGAAAGACGAGTCTGGACAGGTAAAAAAAAAATTAAACCTAAGTGTGTTCATGTAAAAGTAGAAATATTAAAAAAAAATGAGTTTTACGTTTGCAAACTTATTGCATGGAAATCGGTTATTTTAATTTATATAAAATTTAAAGTCGAACATGTTTTTGCAGGTATTGACGAAACGGGCTGGACTGGTAAAGAAAAGTCTACACGGCGTGTTATCGCTCCGAAAGATTCCAGCCATGTGATTAAGAGGAAGACGTCCGTGAATGGTCACATCACCGCTCAAGTGTGCGTCAGCGGCAGTGGCAGATTTCTTCCAACATTGGTAGTGTACAAAGTAAGTCAGAATAGTCATTCCCGCTAGTAATTAATCTATTAATTATAAAAAACTTTTGAATATGAATACACACGTAAGTATACAAATCTCAAAGATAAAACATTTATCAAGAGTTAAAATACTATTATGATTGATTCATCGTATGACTTTTTATAACCATTATATTGCTACCGCTCTGGCATGTTAATATAATGTGATTGTTATGAATACTTTATTTTTTACAGGGATGCCTCCCCCATACAGAGATCGAGGATGTACCAGATTCGTGGTTATTCACGGCAAATGAGACTGGTAACGTGAACGGCGACTTATTCTACAACTGGTTTACCCACATATTTGTCCCGCACTGTGGCAATGTACGACCAGTCTTATTGGTCATGGACAACCACGAAAGCCACATGACGTTATCCACGATTGAAGAGGCAATTAGCCATGATATTGTTTTTGTGGGATAGCCCGGCAACATCACACACATGCTCCAGCCGTTAGATGTTAAGGTAAATTTACGAAGCTGTAAAATAAAACGTAATACTATGATTTTTGTAAAGTGGTGTGGTTTTCTTTCTGTACTGTAATTATACAAATAAGTCAAACAAGTGTTTGGTTGGTTTAGTTCATACCAGTTTTTATTACATGTATTTCTTTTAATATCGTTTCTGTTTTACTGATTTTCAGATATTTGGACCTCTCAAATCCAGAGTGGACAACATCTGTTCCAGCCTTCCAAAAGCCAGAAAACGGTTACTGGTCACCAAGGCGATTTTTCCTGCGGTGTTGAGGCACGCAATGGACCAGGCAACCCCGGCCTCCGTACAGAATGGGTTTGCTGTGTCGGGTCTGTGTCCAGTCAACTGCGGAGCTATCAATTCGTCACAACTGGTGGCTCCGTCATTCGCCCCGACAAACGTACATCGTAAGTCAAAGCGCACATGGTTACGTATTAAGCATTGAACATACGTTAGGCTTTGCATGCGTTGCTGGTGCATCATTTTAGAACTTGAAGACCAATGTCTTTTAGTATATAATGAATTGCTTTAACTGGTAAGACGGAGGTGGAATCGTTTCTTGTTTTTTGTACCGGTATAAGGTCAATAAATGTTAATTTTTCAGAATTGCCAACATTCGTTGCTGAGACGTGTCCAATGTGCGGGAATTATACAAAAAAAACACTGGTTGAGATGGGCATTGTTCCTGCACGGTTGGGCAAGATCCTGGCCCCAACTCCAGAGCCACCAATGGAGCAGAAAAAGTCATCAACAAAGCGTCTGCAGAAAGGCTGAGTTTTGACTTCAAGCCAGATTGTTGACGAACTGAGAGTACGTGACGTAAAAATATTGATAAAGCGTTGAGTTATTTGTGGAATATACCAATGAATACCTGTTTATTTGTTTAACATCCACAACTCTTGCAATCTTTGCATGAACATGTATACGATGGCATTTTTGTGTACAATTCTTCTACTGGCATTATTTCAGGAAAAAGAAAGACAGGAGCAAGAGAAGAGAGACAGTATTGAGATGAGAAGAAAAGAAGCTGAGGAGAGAAACCAAAAAAAAGAACAAGAGCGTGTTCAAAAGGAGCAAAGAAAAACGGAAAGACTGGAGAAGAAACGACAGAGAGAAGGGGAGACTACAGAACGCAAACGGGCACAAGTGGATGCCATGGCAGAAGCAACTGCTGCGGCATATTTATGTGCCAACTGTAGGGAGAGAGGATGTGTGGACGATGAAGAGAGGGGGGTTGAGTGGTATGGGTGTGACGGGTGTGAATGCTGGTATCATGGTGGGTGTCTGACGCAGTATGAGCTGATGATGGCGGTGACAAGTTTGTGTGATGGGGATGAATGGACATGTAAGAGATGTAATCCTTGGGAGTATGAAGAATGAGGTACAGTACGTATGTACTTGAGATTGCGTGCGCGCGTGAAGGCGAGAGTACGTGTTTGCGAACGCGTGCGTGAGGTTGTGTGTCTGTACAGTGCGATGATGCATGTTTTATTGTATAAAATTGAATATAAAGAAAACAATCATATTAAAACAATTCTTTGATAATTGTGGTGAATAAATAATCAATATATTTTAATGTTGGCAAGTTTTTTATCTTTAACTTCCATCAAAAGAACGTCGCATTAATAATCTAAATTATGGTGTTTTGTAACCTTTTTCTCCCGTGGTGGACCTCCCACCAATTACCAAGTTGAATGCTATTTATAGCTGTTTATAGCTTTTTTTAACATTCAGAATGTAAACATTTGTTCATTTGTAAAAGCTTTCATGAACATTTTATGTTAAACGGACTAATAAAACAACAAAACACACAAACAAATCAAACCAACTGCAGAGGAACGTTGAAAAGATTAATTTCCGCCATTTTTCATGTTTAAAGGGTAAGTTTCAAATGGAGATAAAAACAGTCACTTCATGATTTAGTTGTTGAAACATGCATCATTGAAGACCATTCACGTTGGCCTAAACCCATGGAATGTAATAAACATGATTAGTTTAAGTATAAAGAATGAATTGGACATCAACAAGTGGCCTATTTTTGACGTACAATTGACACAGAAAAATGGACGATTTATACGGTGTTTAATTTGGAGAATTTGGGTATCTTCCAGTCGTCCCATCCGAATAAAACACACATCAGATGCGTTGTGAACCCAGGATTATTGATGTGAAATTTTATTCCGATCCCAATTCTTCAGCGTGAGAATTTAAAATAAAACCACCAAAAGTGGCCGGAATTACGTACACGACCAGTAATACCGATTGTACAGTAGGTTGGACTAAAAAAGTGCTTGAATTTGGATTTTTTTCCCTTGAAAAGTGCTTAAAAAGTGCTTGAATTTCGTGAGAGAAAATCTGTATGAACCCTGTTCATAACTTTGCCATATATTGATGGCGTTTTAAAGAACTTGGCGCAAATGTAAATCGTCGTAAGACAATGTGTTCCATGAAACACCTGTCTCCTTGTCTCAAAGGAAGAGGTCACCCTTAGAGGTTGAAGGTCAAATTAGGCCATAAAACAGCCGGAAAATTTATTTCTTAGACATCTTTATGCCATATGTTTATGAATTTCTAAATTACTTTACACAAATGCAAATCATCAAAAGATGTGTCACATGTAACACTTGTTTTCCTGCCTCATAGATCAAGGTCAACATTAGATTTCAAATGTCAAATTTGGTCATAAAACAGCTTTTGTGGGGATTAAATGTTGTCATTGATCTTACAATTATAAAATTACTTTATATCATATATAATCATGACAAGGACACTGAGTGTTTGGTGTATCACTTGTCTTATTACCTCAAAGGTCAAAGTCACATTTTAAGGTCAAAAGTCGAATCTTAGTCTTAAAAAGCTTGTTTTTCACATAAGTGGAGTTTTGAGACAAACGGTGAATGAGGGGACATCTATGACATATGAAATCTTGACTTTTCAATAAATAAATGAATAAAATTTGTTTTTTTTTTAGGTCAACATGATACTTTTGGGCTTGGTACCTACAGTGACAGCACTTTTCAGTTAAACTTACACCATTTGTATATGAAATAAGGGTTACATTCCAAATGTTCTTAAGTGTTATAAAAGTAAAATATCAGTTTCATTGTTTACCCCATTTTTCAGTTTCTACCTGTCTGAGATAACACTGGCTATAGAGCATCTGCATTCTCATGGAATAGTGTATCGTGACCTCAAGCCAGAAAACATTCTCTTAGATCTACAAGGTAAGTGTAGAGTGCCGCCTACTTTTCAAAGGTCAATAACTTAATAAGTGAATAAAGTATTTCATTTTAGAACAATGTAATCAAATGTAATGTTAAATAGTTAAAACACATCTTAGCAGTGAGTCATCTGTATGTACAATTTAATTGGAGTATTCTGGTATATTACCTCATTTGTATGTATATTTTCTGTACATAAAAGACATGACTTGTATACAAATGATACTTTTAGTAGCAAGAAATAAAAGTGTGCTCACAATTATTCATGCTAGGTGTTTTATGTTTTAGGACATGTAAAGCTGACATGTTTTATGTTTTAGGACATGTGAAGCTGACAGATTTTGGTCTGTGCAAGGAGTCAGTTTTAGAGGGCGCCGTGNGCGGACTGTACAGGCTAATCTGGGATGACACTTTACGCACAAGCATTTTGCCAAGTTTTCTCAGAACACGCCACAAATGGTTAAGAGACTTTGGTTCAGTCATCTGAAGCATTATGACACTGTTGTAAAGATGTGTGTTTGTTAGTTCACAAGTTGCGCATGTGCATTTTTCTCCGTCTTGAAGTTAGAAACTTGCTAGAGCTAGACTTAAGTTTAGTTGAGAATGAAGTTAAAATATACATATTTTTTTTTAGTAAAAGCTTACTGCGTGTCAGCTGTTATGTTCTGTGATGCTTTAATTTTAACAAAATGACAAGATATGACTGACATGCATGTTCTGTTTGAAAGTTTGTTCAGCACCTACATCATGATTTTTTTGTGTACAGCTGAAATGATTTATGTAGTTGAGGGCTGATAACATATCATTAATAGACAAGTCTTATAATGCTTATTTTTATTTATTATACCCCCATTACCATTGGTAATGGCTATGGTTATGGGGGCTATATAGGAGTCACTTTGTCGGTCGGTCTGTCGGTCGGTCTGTCTGTCCCGAAAGTTTGTCCGATCTTCACCAAACTTGGTCAGAAGTTGATTCTAAATGATGTCTAGGTCAAGTTTGAATATGGGTCATGCCGGGTCAAAAACTAGGTCACGGGATCACTTAGTGCGTTTTAAACCGAAAGTTTGTCCGGACCATAACTATGTTATTTATTGTTAGATTTTAAAATCATTTGGTACATTTGTTCACCATCATTGGACGGTGTGTCGCGCGAAAAGAATTACATCAATATCTCCAAGGTCAAGGTCACACTTTGAGTTCAAAGGTCATATGCTTGTCCGGGCCAAAACTATGATGTTCATTGTGAGATTTTAAAATCATTTGGCACAGTTGTTCACCATCTTTGGACGGTGTGTCGCGCGAAAGAATTAGATCGATATCTCCAAGGTCAAGGTCACACTTTGAGTTCAAAGGTCAAAAATGGCCATAAATGAGCTCGTCCGGGCCGTTACTATGTCGTTAATTGTGAGATTTTTTAATCATTTGGCACATTTGTTTACCATCATTGGACGGTGTGTCGCGCGAAAGAATTAGATCGATATCTCCAAGGTCAAGGTCACACTTTGAGTTCAAATGTCAAAAATGGCCATAAATGGGCTTGTCCGGGCCATAACTATGTCGTTCATTGTGAGATTTTAAAATCGTTTGGCACATTCATTTACCATCATTGGACGGTGTGTCGCGCGAAAGAATTACGTCGATATCTCCAAGGTCACACTTTGAGTTCAAAGGTCAAAAATGGCCATAAATGAGCTAGTCCGGGCCATAACTTTGTCGTTCATTGTGAGATTTTTAAATCATTTGGCACATTTATTCACTGTCATTGGACGGTGTGTCGCAAGAAAAAATTATGTTGATATCTCCAAGGTCAAGGTCACACTTAAAGTTCAAAGTTAAAAAATGGCCATAAATCAGTTTGTCCGGGCCATAACTATGTCGTTTATTGTGAGATTTTAAAATTACTCTGTACATTTGTTCACAATCATTAAATGGTGTGTCATGCGAAAGAATTACGTCGCAATCTTCAAGGTCAAGGTCACACTTGGAGTTCAAAAGTCAATAATGGCAATAAATGAGCTTTTCCGGGCCATAACTATGTCATTCATTGTGAAATTTTAAATTTGGACGGCGTGTGATGCGAATAAATTTAAGAGTTCAAAGGTCAAAATGGCCATAAATGATAATGGCATAATAATACTTAAATATCGCCATAAATTAGCTTCTCTTGTTTTGTGAAGACAGCATGCAAAATATTCTGTGTCAAAGCAGCATGTGGGGGTATACGTCACGTCTGTGACAAAGCTCTAGTTTTCACTGTATGATTTACTCTAAAATTGAAACTTGAAATGGTATATCATGACACTGTTGCTTTATTTGTTTCGGTAATCATGTGATGGTCTACATATTGTTGTCACATTGCAGTCTCTACACTGTGAATATTCAATTTAAGTTAACATTAATTTTTTCCAGAGTTTGCTTTTTAATGAAAAAATGTGAATGTTAACATACTTTTTGGTTAATTGTACAAGTTAAATTATTTGTTTCATACACTAGGTTAAAGTTGTGTTTTTGAAATTGAATCAATACATGTAACTGAGTTAATTATGTTTGACTCCTTATAATGAGTATGATCATACAAATGTAGTTGTATTAAGACCTCTTAGTAATCATTTAACCCTTTAAGTGCTGGAACCGGATTTTGAAGGTTTTTGCAAAAAGTTTGGATCCAGATGAGACGCCACAGAACGTGGCGTCTCATCAGGATCCAAACTGTTTGCTATTCTGATAGTATTCTTTGAAAAAAATCGAAGAAAATGCTAATTTTAGAAATTCAGCAGACGACATTTTAGCAGAAGACAAATTTCCCAGCATGCAAAGGGTTAAATGGGTCTCATGCAGCCAGTGTAGCTCCAGTACACTCTACGAAATCTATTTGTGAGATTTGGGTAAAACCTCGGGTATATAAATCCAACATTTAAATAAAGGTTGACACACCCTGCTCATTTCTGAAAAGTTCACTTCCATTTCCAGGACCGAGAACAACGACTTCCAAGAAGCAGTTGACCTGTACAAGTCTGGCAAGCTGGAGGAGTCCCTGTGTCTGGCCAAGGAGAGCCTGAAACGGTCCACGGAGAATCTCCTTGACGACGGGGGTGCCGAGGGGGAGGATGGGTATGCTCGCATTCTGGAGGGGGACGAGGACACAGAGGTGGAAGGTGAGTATAGTGGTAGAGTCCTAATTTTACAGTAAGAAGAAGATCAATGATATATTGTTATTATAGCAAACTTCCTTTTAAAAGTAACATTTATTTTGCATTAATTAGATACTCAAAAATAGGTAGGTAAAAACCCAATTTCGGGNACACTTCTGCCTAAATATTGAAATTTCTGTTAACAACAATACAAAAACGATTTCCAAAAGGAAATAAATCAGAATTTATTAGTTGTTCTTGTTTTGAGAGAATGGTTTCAAAATTGCCATTCTTGATTTTTAAGTAAAAACTATTCCATTAAAAATGCATGTTTAGTGTTAGAATGTTGACCAAAGAACTGCGCATGAAGGCCTCGCATGGGTTCTTTTTTTGTTTACCAATTTTTCAAAAATACAAATATTTAACTTTGGAGACTCAACCTTATTCTGCAAAATTAACAGTTGCTTTTATTACTGTATAATCCATTTTTATTACTCAAAAAGCAACACAATGATTCAATCTTGATGAAACCTGATCAAAATGTATACTTTGAGAACATAAATGAATTAAAAAATAATATGTAGAATGTGAGAGTTCTTTGTGAGTACTTTAAGTTTTCATTTGTGTTTTTGATATATCCAATAAAGGACCAAAGAAAAGAATGGCATCAAAGAAGTATATATATTGCCTGTATAGGTTATATTTATGCCCCCCCCCCCCTTCGAAGAAGAGGGGGTATATTGTTTTGCACATGTCGGTCCGTCCACCAGATGGTTTCCGGATGATAACTCAAGAAAGCTTAGGCCTAGGATAATAAAACTTCATAGGTACATTGATCATGACTGGCAGATGACCCCCATTGATTTTGAGGTCACAAGGTCAAAGGTCAAGGTCAAAGTGACAAGAAATAGTAAAATGGTTTCCGGATGATAACTCAAGAATATTTACGCCTAGGATCATGAAACTTCATAGGTACATTGACCATGACTCGCAGATGACCCCTATAGATTTTCAGGTCACTAGGTCAAAGGTCAAGGTCACAGTGACTCGAAATAAAAAAATGGTTTCCGGATGATAACTCAAGAACGCTTACGCCTAGGACCATGAAACTTCATAGGTACATTGATCATGACTTGCAAATGACCCCTATTGATTTTCAGGTCACTAGGTCAAAGGTTAAGGTGACTCAAAATAGTAAAATGGTTTCCTGATGATAACTCAAGAACGCTTACGCCTAGGATCATGAAACTTCATAGGTACATGGATCATGACTGGCAGATGACCCCTACTGATATTCCGGTCACTAGGTCAAAGGTCAAGGTCACAGTGACTCGACACAGTAAAATGGTTTCCGGATGATAACTCAAGAAAGCTTACGCCAAGTATCATCAAACTTCATAGGTACATTGATCATGACTGGCAGTTGACCCCTATTAATTCTCAGGTTACTAGGTCAAAGGTCAAGGTCACTGTGGATCGAACAGTAAAATGGTTTCCTGATGATAACTCAAGAATAATTAGGCCTAGGATCATGAAACTTCATAGGTACATTGATCATGACTCGCAGATGACCCCTATTGTTTTTCAGGTCACTAGGTAAAAGGTCAAGGTCACAGTGACTCGACACAGTAAAATGGTTTCCGGATGATAACTCAAGAAGACTTACGCGTAGGATCATGAAACTTCATATGTACATTGATCATGACTCGCTAATGACCCCTATTTATTTTCAGGTCACTAGGTCAAAGGTCAAGGTCACGGTGACTCGAAACACTAAAATGGTTTCCCGATGATAACTCAAGAACGCGTACGCCTAGGATCATGAGACTTAATATGTACATTGATCATGATTCGCAGATGACCCCTATTGATTTTCAGGTCACTAGGTCAAAGGTCACGGTGACTTGACACAATAAAATGGTTTCTGAATGATAACTCAAGAAAGCTTACGTTTAGGATCATGAAGCTTCATAAGTACATTGATCATGACTTGTAGATGACCCCTATTGATTTTAAGGTCAGTAGGTCAAAGGTCAAGGTCACGATGACTCGACACAGTAAAATGGTTTCCGGATTTAACTCAAAAAAGCTTACGCCTAGGATCATGAAACTTCATAGGTACATTAATTATGACTGGCAGATGACCCCTATTGATTTTCAAGTCACTAGGTCAAAGGTCAAGTTCACAGTGACAAAAACGTATTCACACAATGGCTGCCACCACAACTGACAGCCCATATTTATTGACTGGTTTAGATGTTTTCAGCTCACAAAATCCAGCACAAGAATGCTTACATTGACTGGTGTCACCAGTCTGCTCTGCAGATAGACAGTCAATACAGGGCTATACACAGTAGTGTGAGTATAAACAGGCCTGTTTTTTTTTAATGATCTTTAGTGGTACAACATTTTGTTAAAATTGCCTATTCAGTTTACTTTTTATTTTTTTATCAGTCCCATATCCCAAGTAATGCTGAAGTTATAGCCCTTGAGTTACCTTAACTTGGATGTTAAGCCTAA
Organism: Dreissena rostriformis; assembly: GCA_007657795.1. Lineage (NCBI taxonomy): Eukaryota > Metazoa > Mollusca > Bivalvia > Myida > Dreissenidae > Dreissena > Dreissena rostriformis. The sequence goes on along the minus strand of VMBQ01006536.1, from coordinate 22,561 downwards.
TAAGAACTTCAATTAAGCATGATAGTTATAATGCCAAAACAACTTGTGGAATCAGCATCCAATTAGGAATAACATCAATATGTGTATTATGGTACATTCCAGTAAATGCTGATGACGATACAAACTCATTCCGAATACATGTATATACTGACGAAATAATGTTCATGAACATATATATATATATATATGCTATTCTCTGCAAGTGTTATTTAGAATACAAGTAGTTTAAATGATCGGCTTGTGTGGTCACTTATTGTGTTAGTGCGTTGTATATTTGTTTTCACTTCATGTCAGCTTTGCTCTCAGTCAACATAGTCGGCCATGTGCTTGCAATGCCAACAGAGGTGACGGAACATAAAATCGAATTGTCATATTCGTTCTTTGTGTACACAGTGGCAAGTATTGTCGGGGTAACAACCAGCGCATTTACCGGCGTCTTTCTTTTCCTAAACTGTTCTATCCGGAATTACGTTCCAAGTAATAGCAACCATGAATCAAACACAATTGGCGCAGAGGATTCTTATGGCATGCACATGCGCTTTTCTGATATTGCACAAGCTATGTCACAACCGGAACCGGAAATTGAACGGGCTGTCGAAAACATATATACGCCTTTGGAGCTTAAAGCGCCCCCTTTTACTCCTTCGGCACCTCCTCTTGAAGAGTTCTTCTGAACAATGCGTAATATCAAGAATTCGATCGTTATTTGTATTCTCGCTCACCTAAGCTTTTGGGACCTCCTTTGGTTCGTGCGTCTTCCATAATTGTTTTTCATTCAAACGACATTTCTTAGTAAATTCTTACTCAACAGTCTTGCGGGACACAGATTTGTCCTATTGTCTTTGTTATTACATCAAAATCGTTGTGAATGGGGAATTTGTTATCGGCAATTTCAAGTCCAGTTCCATGTCGATCAGACGCTTACATGGTAAATACGGTTCTCGTTTCCAGTTATTCGGTAATACCTTCGGTAACTCTGAGGCGCGGAACCAATCGCGTAAGGTGAAGGACGTTTTGCAAGATGATCATCGTACACGATTGAAATAAACATTCAAACATAACGATTATATGAGTGTTTGGCGTGAACAAAAAGACAAATCTGTGTTGTAAGTTGATAAACTCGTATTTGTTTATTGTACTAATGCGGATTATGTTCGGTAGCTGGGTTTTTCGATAGTTTTACTCTTGTAAAAATCGGCACTGAACATCGGTCAGACGATCGCCGACCTAGCATTTCAACGAGTTCGACAAGTGTTTTCTTACAGTTTATGTTGGCAAGTAGCCGTTTGTGGTCATTTTTCGTCACGAGGCAACCTTTCCCAACAAAATGGTACATAGTTTACGAAAATCGACCGCCATTTAGGCAATTAATCGCTAAAAATGTTGATGGAGGTGATTTTCCTGTGTCAAGAGATACCTACCTTGTATATATATATATATTATATCAGAAAAAAAATATATATATAAAAATGTTGTTTTATGACAAATTGATAGTGTTAAAGTGACTTGGCCACGCGCCCAACACCTGTGGGTAAATGGTGCTTTTTTCAAATAACTTTTTAAAACAATTGTTCTTAAGAATCTCAACTAGTGCATAACAGACAGTTTTTATGCTGATTGTGGCAATTCGAAATACATCAGAATTACTTTATTTAATAACCCTGTTTTCTTGGCCAAAATTTCGATGTGTACAGCATTCATGTACGCGATTATGCTTCATGCAACGTGAAATTTTGTTACCGATTTCAGACGTATTCAAGATTGTATACTTAAATCTTAAGATATCGCCATAAACTGCAAGAAAAAACTTTCTATTACGCACTAAAGATTTTTACAAATGTATTTCAATAACTTGAGATGTTTGCAAAAATAAAGTCCCAAACGATGTGGGTTTTTTTTTTTTACATCTGTTTGACGACAATTTTTGCTTTGATGGAACTTTTCGTTTAAATGATGTCTCTTCTTAGAGAAATTCCAGTTAAGGCGGAAAGTGCCGTCCCTGATTAGCCTGTGCGGACTTCACAGGCTTATCTGGGACGACACTTTACGCACATGCATTATGCCCAGTTTTCTCACAACACGACACAATTATGAACCATGACCATGATCGTTGGCTCTGTTGACTGATCACATCAGCTTGTAGTCGAAGTTGGACGAATATATGGTGTAAATAAACTGCAGTCGGTAACACATATGGCATGACAATTTAGGCACAAGCATGATGCCCAGTTTTCTCAGAAAACGACACATATATTTGTCAATATACGAAAATGCATGACAACATTCAAATGCTTACAAAACACACAAAGATGTAATTTTCAGCTGACTTCCGTGTTACAAACATAAGAAAAGCTTAGAATTAGTACAAACCTTAACGAACTTGGAAATAAACACACACAAAACACTGTGCTAGTGTTTTGATTGCCCAGATCTATCTACCAGATTTACTCACCTGTTGAAGTAATATCGCTTGTCAGAGGCACAGACGATGCCATAGTCGCCGTAACATCTGACATAACGTAGATGCTGACAGAACACGTTGTGAAGGACCGCGTGCACGGAAATACTGGACTTTTGTATTTGGTTCATCGGTGATCGTGGTCATCGATAAGTTTGCGTGTGTCGTCTTATCGACAAAAAGAAAAAAAAGATTTGTTTTGTCGATAGGAAAGATGATCATAATGTTTGACCTAGTGACGATGATGATGAGTTAAATGATGATTGTAAAGATGAAAATGATTATTGTTATATTTTCCACAAAGTATTATGTTGGAATAGTGTAACGTAACAATCTACATCATATCCGTACTTGAAGCATAACGTACCGAAATCACAATGTATTTTATTATAATTGATATTGATAAATTTTATTCTACGGGTAATAAAAAGTTTGATGCCGATGATGATCTGAGTTATTGGAGATGATTGTGTTGGTGGTTGTGGCTATGATTATAATGATGATGGTTTTGATGCCGATAATGCAAATGACAAGGGGGACGAATTATGAGGAGGAGGAGGAGAAGGAGAGACGTTTATGAGGATAATGATAACCTGATCTAATGCAGGTTTTCCAATTGCGGTGAATGTTGTTGGGACACCGGTACACTCGCCCTCGTAAGCGAGATTCAGGGCCACAGGATATTGGTACGGGTGGATGACTTCCTTACAGCGGGCCTTTGCAAACTCGCAACTGGGAAAAACAAACGATAATACAACACTAAGATGCATTGTTCTGAATGTGTGTCAAGATCTGTTGGCATAAATACATTAAAAAACGTATAACATATGATAGTTCATTGAATACATATCAACGCCATGAAAGAGAACATAATCGCCGCATAAACTGATGTGAAACGTTTATAATACCATAATCAAATCATTATTAAAAATCCATCATTTGCTGAAGAAGCTCCCCATACAACACAGCAACCATAACACTAAGGTAAACTTTTAAAACTAAGATAAAGGCTCACATGCTAGTTACTGTGTGTTTGTCCGTGTGTGTCGCATAGCTCATCGAAGACAACATGATAGTATGCACAGTCGAGGTCCACAATGGCGGGGCAGAGGTGGTCACTACACGGAGAAGGGAAACACAAGCTTCCTTGATCAAATTAGTGTGATCATCGATAAAATAAATGTTAGGGCTTATTGTATATAACGAACAAAGTTCCCGAAATAATAAACCTCAACAGAAGGCAGTCACAAGGGCAATAGTTGTAGAGACAGGTAAGACACAGGATGCGTCAATATTCTCCGTATCGGTCATTCACATTGCACCTCGACCTTATGATGTATTGGGGGTTTAACCCATTTATGCCTAGTGGACTCTCCCATCCTTTTAAATTGGATCAATTTATTTCCAAAATAATGGATGTCTACTATTTTCATTTCTATATTTAGAATATTAATTACAGAAATCCGTTAAGCAAACAGCGCAGACCCTGATGAGACGCCGCATCATGCGGCGTCTCATCTGGGTCTACGCTGTTTGCCAAGGCTTTTTTTCTAGACGCTAGGCATAAATGGGTTAACCGATAAACAATCGCCTGTTGCCGGGAAAAGGTCAGACGTACAAACCAAAGCAAGAGACGCTCATTAAGATGTTTATTTTGAAATTAAAATTCTTAATGATATGCCCTAATGTGTCAAAAAATGTATACCTGTAAAAAGCTTCCATACCGTTTTCTTCATAGCCATGTGATGTTTGGCAAGCTTAATGAAAATTATTAAAAACATTAATAAGAAAAAAGCAAATGTATTTTCGTGCATGTTACTTCGTACATGTTGTTGTTAAAGGGGCCGTCCAATGGATTAGTTTCCAGAATTTAGCAGGCTATTATTTTAATATTAATTAATAACATTCGTTAATTTGAACCATATCCAACTCAATCTTTTGCTAAAAACTAAAAAACTAAAGAGCAACAGCCAAATTGTATTACGACTTTTGCGTCTACCTTGGGAAATCCCTTTCTATTTTTTGTATTTCGCGCTTCGTGTCACGTGATTCAGACACAAACAGACAAAATGGCGGAGGCTTCGAAATCTACAATGAGCGAACCAGTAAGAAAATATGGTTTTATTGATTTAATAAAATATCATTTATTAAGATTCCGATCTGATTTTATTTAATTCAACAAGATGAGTTTATCTGCCGTTGAATGGTAGCGGATTGATGGTCTTTACCTTGCAATTCGATGCTATATGTCGCTGGTTTACAAATTAGACGATAGCAGACGACTCCAATGCATGAAAATGACAATCAATTTTACGTATTTTGATTTTAGGATTTTCTCGTTTTGACTTTTGAATTGTGTGTAGTTTATTTTGCAATGTACGTTTTTCATTAACTTTTAAATTTGTGGCGTGTTCTGAGAAAACTGGGCAAAATGCTTGTGCGTAAATTGTCATCCCAGATTAGCCTGTGCAGTCCGCACAGGCTAATCCGGGACGACACTTTCCGCCTAAACTGGATTTTCGCTATGAAGAGACATCATTAAAACGAAAAATTCCATAAAAGCGGAAATTGTCGTCCCTGATTAGCCTGTGCGGACTGCACAGGCTAATCTGGGATGACAATTTACGCACAAGCATTTTGCCCAGTTTTCTCAGAACACGCAACAGCTTAGCTTCAAGGAGAA
>VMBQ01006536.1:0-15976 GCA_007657795.1 Dreissena rostriformis | reverse complement strand
GTCCCTGATTAGCCTGTACAGACTGCACAGGCTAAGCTTGGACGACACTTTACGCACATGCATTATGCCCAGTTTTCTAAGAACGCGACTCATATAAAGGGGTGGAAAGGTGTTGATGTTATCAATGCAATGGGTCAATGGAGTACAAAATATTGAAATGGTATGCAAACTTAACAATTTTTAAGCAAAAAAAAAGAGTTATCATTTCTTTACTCATGTAAAAACATAAATTGTATTGAATAAAATAGCAAGATGAGAAACAACTACACAATGTCTTGGAACTTAGCATCTGTGTTGGCATTAGCTGAAATTCATTACAATAAGCCAATAATGATTCAGTAAATGATTTTCACACATGACAAAATTGCCTTTATAGCAGGATTAATTTTTAAGATGGGATATTTAATAGGTTTGCATAGTAGAACATTATTGACCCATTTCTTAGTCCTTGTTATAACATAATATGACACTGCAAAACTTCAGATATTCAGTTACAGAAACTCATAATACATGAATCTTACTCACAGGTAACTTACTTACGCCACATGATGCGGCGTCTCATCAGGGTCTGTACTGCTTGCTTGAAGGAATATCTGTAAGAAATATTCTAAATATAGAAATAAATACACTAAGACATCCCTAATTTTGGTAATGAATTGATCCAATTTAGAAGGATGGGAGAGTCCACTAGGCATAAATTAATGGGTTAATGTTAGCTTTAGAAATCATTTAAGTCAAATCGTGTTCATTATGTAGCAAAATAATTACGGGAATTTATAGAAAAGTTGCTATGACACACAAACTGAAAATGAAGAAGACTTACGCATCGATCAATATTTCCATCATTTTCTCGTCCTTTTCAATCCCAGTAGCTTCTTTAACTCTTCTCCATCGATCACACTGAATACCAATGTCTATTATCCTATCCCTTTTATTACGCCTGTACCTTGCATCTCTTGTTTTTTTAGTCTTTTCTTAGCGCTCGCACTTGTTTGTGTCCGAACCATCTTGAATTCTGATGGCTTTCAGTTTTCGACCGCATATTCGTATTTGTGAAAAGTGATTTTCCAATAAAAATGTTGATTTAAATATGAAGTATATTTTATTGGTTTATCAAAAATATTAAATGAAAAATAATTATTTGCTCAACAAGCTAAATCTATTTCTTTAGAAATAATGTAATTTCTATGCCAAAAATAAATTACAGTACCATGTACCACGTGACTTGTCAGCTGATTTTCAGCTACATTTATTTTTAGGTCAAAAACGTCGAGCGGCGTTTTTGAAATATAATATGGAATTCCCAGCCGCTTGGGCTTATGTGTTGGTTTGTGTTATACTTCCTTTTGTCTGCTTTGAGTTTTTATATCCTTAAATCAAAGGCGATAATCGTTTTTAATATCTAAAACAATAATTTTATTTTTTGTTCAAACCATAATTCATTGGACGGCCCCTTTAAATAAAAAAAATGCACATATATATAAATTATAATACAATTAATAGTAATGTCGATCTTATTATTTTAACAATGTTCATATAGCTACGATCGCATCTCATTGAGTACATTTGGAGTATTCTCACGAACTTTGTTATAGATTAGTATATACCATCCCAAACAGTATGAAGTAAACATATACGTCAAACCGAACATATGAGTGAATACAAGTAACCGGAAAGCTTATATTACCCTGCACGTTCCCATACTGTCGCGTGATATTTTATTGACAATACACTGGTTATACTTATCCGTTAGCAAGAAGTATAAGTACATAATAGACATCGCTCTATCACATTCAAATCAAATTAATAGCTCGAATATCACTTACTTCATGGAACGTTCAAATGCCTTCCGATTGATAAGTATGTGGCATGTTTCGTTTCCTCTAACTGGACATTCGCATGTTGTTGTTTTTTTTTAATCAAATTCGTGTTACTGTTTTTCGGACACGTACAGTTTTCGTTTTAAAACTGTATAAAACAAAATTAAAATCACATCTACATACGTCATACCTTTCCATCCAATCAAATAGACCATCAGGATTCGAGTGTGTTTGTCCATCTTCAATTACTTTATTACGTATTCCATTTCGAAAATGCACGACAACATGGGACAATACGTGTAGTGCCCACTGCAAGTCGTGATCTAAACCTCCATGTCCTATATCTTTATAGAACACGGTACTATGGACAACCCAGCGCTTTAGGAAAAGAAAGATAACAAGTATTTGTGTTGCCTTGTAAAATAGCAAATTATTATTCCAATTGGGAAACACTTTTAAGATCCTGGGAATGTTTCATACACGTACAAGAAGCTTCCAGCGCGGCCATATGGTAGGTATTTGCTGCGAAACAGTTCATACTGTTTTGTTTAAATTTACCTTCAAAGTACCACTACTGAATAAGCAAGGACATTAATCTAACTGCTTAAAATACGTCTTGAAATCAATCTAAATATAATATTAAGTGTAAAACTATTTTATTATTTTATTAGTACTAAATCATCCAATCTAACTTCAATATTCGTATAAACATAGCCATAAAAATCAAATGATCATGCTTTCGAAGCATATATACGACATAGTTATCAAAGGTTCACAACCATTCGATGAATATCTCCGAAGTATCATCATTATGTGAAAAATCACAAACAAATGAACTTTTTTGTCACGCAATGCTTCTGTTGACAATGAAACTTTCTGTAAAGTTGTGTTGTATTCTAATCAACAATTGCTACTTTAGTATGTATGACTGGCAAGCAAAAAAAATGAGGTATCTAATTAATATCAGACAAAACTTGAGAAACAAGAGTCTTTTCACAGACAAAACAGCATTGTCTTACCGGGCTAATGTTATCGGAGTAAGAATCCCCGTATGTTCTCGGAGGGAAAGAATCATAAGACAAACAGAACTGTTAACCCATGTATGCCTAGTGGACTCTCCCATCCTTCTAAATTGGATCAATTTATTTCCAACATTAGAAATGTCTAGTATATTTGTTTCTATATTTAGAATATTTCTTACAGAAATTCCTTTAAGCAAACAGCGCATACTCTGATGAGACGTCGCATCATGCGGCGTCTCATCTGGGTCTACGCTGTTAGCCAAGGCCTTTTTTCTAGACGCTAGGCATAAATGGGTTAACAAACAAATTGTAAAGCCTTTGGTAACGCATACAGACAGTCAGGCTTAATTAATGATAAACACATAGCTTTAAAACGCTGTTTCTTTTATTTATTTGCTATGAATCCAAATTGTGGTGACTCTCGCAAACAAGTTCCCAATAGTTTGACTCGAACCGTGTGGTTTAAACGTGACCTATAAGAGGCATCTCGAGTTGTCAGCCACGTCCAGGGTCGGCATGGTGCACTTTGCCTTGGCAAGTTCGCATCTGAAAATAACAGTGATGCACGAATTGTGAATAACTTAGTATGTACGGTAGTTTATTTTACATATTTATGGAAATAAATAGTATCTACCGAGCTACCCCATGACTGGACATGTGGTGCACCCCCATTTGATGACCTTTTTACAATGCTTTATGTACGGGTATTTGCGAACGTTGATGTATGTTGTAAATTTTAGCTATGAATGAATACATGAGTATCAATAATAAAGCCATTTGTAACTTACTATTTATTCCAAAAGTACATAAACTTAACACCTTAAAGACCCGTAAAGTAATGGACTTAAATTTACCGCTTTGTAAATAAATTATATAAATACAATATTGTCTATGCTTTTATTTAATTTGTTATACACATTTCCCTGAAGCGCTCTGACATATGTTTACTTTTCTGTATCCACATGTTGGAGATAGGTTCTATGCTTTTGACGTGCATAATTATTTTTAAAAATACTAAAAGTAGTCAGTTAATACCCAAGTAGGTATTCGATCGACATTCCTTTAATAAATGAGTCGCGTTCTGGGGAAACTGGACGTATTGCATGTGCGCAAAGTGTCGTCCCAGATTAGCCTGTGCGGACTGCACTTTCCGTTTTTTTGTTTAAAGGAGGTCTCTTCTAAACGAAACTCCAGTTCAGGCGGAACGTTTTGTTCCTGATTAGCCTGTGCGAATTGCACAGGCGAATCCGGGACGACTCTTAACGCACATGCATTAAGCTCAGTTTCCTAAGACCGAGGATCAAATATAAAAACGTCCAGACCTGTTTGGGTAAAACTTGCCGTCTGAGCCACACTGTACTTCGAGGACGCTGGGACACGTGACGAACGCAGCCTGTTGGCATAACGCGTTGGCGTATATTTGGTTCAGCGTCAACGTAGTCGTCAGAGAAGTGACCGCGGCAGACGTCGTTGGGTCTTGCGTAGGGGGAGAGGAACTCTGAAAAGTAGATAGTAGTATCACAATGCGTGCATTTTGCTTATCTGCATTTTGTGTTCAAATGTAAGTTCGCATTTCGCTCGTTGCAACGATGACTTTCCTTCAACTTATGACGATGACAAGTATGGAACATGTCCTTTCAAAAGTTTGGTAATACTTTAGTATTAAAAAATATAGCATTGTTTTACGACAATTTTTAAAATGCGTTCTTCACAATTTATAATTCTACCACGACGACATTGACGCCAAAATACATTCAGATTTCTTGTTTAAAAATAGGTACTAATAATAATGTTATACATTTTCCTGATGTATAGACACTTGCGTCTGTTTGTTTGTGGTTGTCACGTCTGGTGTAACAGTGGAATGCCCGGCGTTCGTGTGGCATGCTCCGTGATAGGCGACATCTAACGGCGCATAGTGGCGGTCAAGTAAAATGTGGATACATCTCTCTTTTGCAAAGTGGCAACTGAAAGAGGCTTTTGGATTATTAGTTTGATGACTTGAGTGGACGAAATTGATTTCACTACAGTCATTGCGTTTTATAACACATACTTTTTTGGATATATTTTACTTGACAGTTGTACTTTATTACATTGTATGTCATTTAGCAATCTTGAGGCTATTTAAGCAGAAGTTGTTTACACTGGGCGAGTAAAAATCGTCTAAGTAAATGAAAGGTTTCGAATATATCAAAAGCTGTTCAAAACTGTTCAAATTCAGCAAGAGATTTTATTTGTTGTTTTATCAACAATATTGTAATTAAAACAACAGAACCATTGTATCAAATATTAATAAACACAATTCAGCATCTATTTGATCAAAACTTTATTAGATTTATTTCATAAAATTGTTTATTTAAAAAAACCTATATATCTATTGATGAAAGGAGTTGAGGCCTGTAAACTACCTTGGAATACTTCAGATAAATGTTTAAAAAGCAGAATGTCACGATAAATGTTTAAATAGCAGAATGTCACGATAAATGTTTAAATAGCAGAATGTCACGATACATGTTTAAATAGCAGAATGTCACGATAAATGTTTAAATAGCAGAATGTCACGATAAATGTTTAAATAGCAGAATGTCCCGATAAATGTTTTAAAAGCAGAATGTCATTCACTTAGGTTATGATGTATATAACGAGGAAAGTATTCTGTGACACAATGTGTTGATATATGTAGTGATTACATAAAATTATTCTTCACTAGAACATATAGAATCAAAGCGGAAAGTGTGGTCCCTGATTAGCCTGTGCGGACTGCACAGTCTTATCTGGTACGACTTTAAACGCACACTTAAGCCACGTGTTCATAGAGAAAGGCTCATATATATAAGAATGACCATATATGTGTCGTGTTCTGAGAAAACTGGACAAAATGCATGTGCGTAAATTGTCATCCCAGATTAGCCTGTGCAGTCCGCACAGGCTTATCCGGGACGACAATTTCCGCTTTTATGGAATTTTTCGTTTCAATGATGTCTCTTCTTAGCGAAAATCCATTTAAATCCACAGCATCAGTGGATCAGAGACAGTGTGTACGTACCACAGCATCAGTGGATCAGAGACAGTGTGCACGTACCACAGCATCAGTGGATCAGAGACAGTGTGTACGAACCACAGCATCAGTGGATCAGAGACAGTGTGTACGTACCACAGTATCAGTGGATCAGAGACAGTGTGCACGTACCACAGCATCAGCGGATCAGAGACAGTGTGTACGTACCACTGCATCAGTGGATCAGAGACAGTGTGTACGTACCACAGATAGAGCTGCTTTACCAGAAACAAATTTCGATAAAATGATGCTACAAAAATATGTATCTATGAGCTAAAACTTACATAGAATAATTTGGATACTTTTTAAAATGACTTAAGATTTTGTGCTAGTGTAGTAATGTGCGTTAATTCAATTAAAAGCTTGTTCGTTTTAATTGAATGCATTTAGACATGTTTACGTTTTATTACAATGCAGATGCATAAAACGAACTGACAAATGTACATTTGTGAAGCACTATGGTCATTAAGAATCATCTTCTGTTATCGCATGTACAGAAACTACATGATTTCAAGCAGCTAAATCGTTATTAATTAATGTGTTCAATTTCTGTTAAACTATATGTGGACCTTGGCTTTAACAATTTATCATTTTGAAAAGTAACAATACTTTCCTGTAATGCATCTCCAGATTTGCTAGTGCTGCATTGACCACCCCATTGTTGGGGTCTTTCGCGAGGCAAGCTATATAAAACAGCATTCATAGAGGTTTAAGCAAGAAATTGGTCAATAAAGACATATAACAAAATCCAATCATCGATGCAGTCGACAAGTGTTCAGTGAACCAGTCGACAAGCGTTCAGCGAAACAGTCGACAAGCGTTTAATGAAAAGGTCGACAAGCGTTCAGTGAACCAGTAAACAAGCGTCCAGTCTTCCAGTAAACAAGCGTCCAGTGAACCAGTAAACAAGCGTCCAGTGAACCAGTAGACAAGCGTCCATAGAACCTGTCGACGAGCGTCAAGTGAACAAGACGACAAGCGTCCAGTGAACCAGTCGACAAGCGTCAAGAGAACATGTCGACAAAAATCCTGTGAAAAAGTCGACAAACCTCCAGTGTACCAGTCGAAAAGCGTTCAGTGAACAAGTCGAAAAGAGTTCAGTGGACCAGTGGACAAACGTCAAGTGAATAGGTTTACAAGCGTTAAGTGAACCATTCGACAAGCGTCCAGTGAACCAGTCGACAAGCGTCCACTGAACAAGTAGACAAGCGTCAGTGAACCAGTAGACAATCGTTCAGTGAACCAGTCGACAAGCGTCAAGTGAGCCTGGCGACAAACTTCCTGTGGAACTGTCGACAAACCTCCAGTGAACCAGTCGAAAAGCGTTCAGTGAACCAGTCGACAAGCGTTCAGTGGACCAGTCGACAAACGTCAAGTAAATAAGTTTACAAGCTTTAAGTCAGCCATTCGACAAGCGTCCAGTGAACCAGTCGACAAGCGTTTAGTGAAACAGTCGGCAAGCGTCTAGTGAACCAGTCGACAATCGTTCAGTGAACCAGTCGACAAGCGTCAAGTGCACCTGTCGACAAACATCCTGTGAAACAGTCGACAAACCTCCAGTGAACTAGTCGAAAAGCGTTCAGTGAACCAGTCGACAAGCGTTCAGTGGACCAGTCGACAAACGTCAAGTAAATAAGTTTACAAGCGTTAAGTCAACAATTCGACAAGCGTCCAGTGAACCAGTCGACAAGCGTTTAGTGAATCAGTCGGCAAGCGTCTAGTGAACTAGTCGACAATCGTTTAGTGAACCAGTCGACAAGCTTCAAGCGAACCTGTCGACAAACATCCTGTGAAACAGTCGACAGACCTCCAGTGAACCAGTCGAAAAGCGTTCAGTGAACCAGTCAACAAGCGTTCAGTGGACCAGTCGACAAGCGTTCAGAGGTCCAGTCGATAAGCGTCAAGTAAACCGGTCGACAAGCGTCAAGTGAACCAGGCGACAAGCGTCAAGTGAACAGGTTGACAAGCGTCCAGTGAACCAATCGCCAAGCGTTCAGTGAATCAGTCGAAAATCGGTCGGTGAACAAGTAGACAAGCGTTCAGAGCCCCACCTTTTTGTTTGTCTGTTAGTTACTAGTTAAATGATTTATAGTATTCTGATTTGTTAAACAACTCTTGCATGATCGCATTATTGATTAAATTAGTCCTTCCTTGAAAAGTTTCGAATGCCCACTACTCTGGGTGTTCAATAATACTTATTTGAAGAACAATCGGAACAGTGGTCCACTGGTAGAACGGTGGTCTAAGAATCGGAAGGTTCCTAGTTCGAATCCCTCTCCGACAATTGGATTTGTTTCTGAGCAAAAACGAAATTCTCACGCTTGCTCCTCTCCACCTAGATATGTAAATGGGTACATGCGAGGGAAATGAGCCAATATGCCGTGGCTGCCTCCTGCGCCGAATGCTAACGGACGATCTATAACCCGGATGTGTGTAAATGTCACCAACACAATCACACCACGTATACCGAATATACCGACATAAGCTTACTGCTATAAACTACTTATTACTCAATGTAATCAAAACACAAAACTAAAATAACTACATTTACAAAACACAATACGATCAACAACAAAATTAAATGAACAACATTATCATTTAAAAAGACTATGCTCTTCAATTTAATTGCCTGAAACGGACGCAACAACCAAGATAAGCGTTCTTATCGCCATTTTGAACACTTGTGGTCAGTAGTCGTCCAACTGACTGGAGCCTTTCTGACTGGCGCTATCGAATTGTTCCACTAAAAAGGAAAAATTGGTCAGTAGGTGTGACATTTTCATGACCGTGCAACGAAATGAGTATGCTTTAAGTCAAGCACAATGTGAATTTTTATAATGGTGATACTAATGTCACTTAGAGACGTGTCTTTCAGAAATGTTTGCGCTTCTTAAACCATGGAAAATCACGTTGCTAGTCAAGAGCACCATTTACGAAAAGATAACTATTTCAATGTAGTCCCCACAGGCTAATAGGGGACGACAACTTCCGTTTTAATGCTATTTTTCGTTAAAAGAAAGTCTCTTCTTAGCAAAAAAAGTGTGAGGACTGTACAGGCTAATCTTGGACGACACTTTATGCATATACATTTTACCTCCTTTTCACAGAGCGAGGCTTAAATAGTCTCTGCACTCTCTTTATATGCGATATTTCATGCATGTACGTAAGAGAACAAAATGAATCATAGACGTTTTCTCATCAGCTATCACAAGACTCATCATAAAATGCACATGTTCGCAGTTAAGCAAAATTATCATCGTCAATAGAAAAACACAACAACATAGATTAGATTATATCAAGAATGTGCGCATTATTTTCAAACTAGCAAAATAACACCAGTGACTAAAAAAAGATAATAGTATTCTTTCTTTACAGAGAAACCCTCCATCAATATCGGTTAAATAATAAAACGCTAGGTAGAGCTTTTCATTGCTTATTTGTAAAAGCATGTGTGATGCAGTGGTAAGTCTGTGTGATGCAGTGGTAAGTCTGTGTGATGCAGTGGTAAGTCTGTGTGATGCAGTGGCTAGCCTGTATGATACCGTGGTAAGCCTTTGTGATGTAGTGGTAAGTCTGTGTGATGTAGTGGCAAACCTGTGTGATGCAGTGGTAAGTCTGTGTGATACCGTGGTAAAACTGTGTGATGTAGTGGTAAGTCTGTGTGATGTAGTGGTAAGTCTATGTGATACCGTGGTAAGCCTGAGTGATGCAGTGGTAAGTCTGTGTGATGTAGAGGTCAACATGTGTGATACAGTGGTAAGTCTGTGTGATGCAGTGGTAAGTCTGTGTGATGTAATAGTAAGTCTGTGTGATGTAGTGGTAAGTCTGTGTGATACCGTGGTAAGCCTGAGTGATGCAGTGGTAAGTCTGTGTGATGTAGTGGTAAACCTGTGTGATGCAGTGGTAAGTCTGGTGGTTAGTCTGTGTGATGCAGTGGCTAGCCTGTGTGATACCGTGGTAAGCCTGAGTGATGCAGTGGTAAGTCTGTGTGATGTAGTGGCAATTCTGTGTGATGTAGTGGTAAGTCTGTGCCATGCAGTGGCTAGCCTGTGTGATGTAGTGGTAAGTCTTTGTCATGTAGTGGTAAGTCTGTTTGATGCAGTGGTAAGTCTGTGTGATGTAGTGGAAAGTCTGTGTCATGCAGTGGTAAGTCTGTGTGATGTAGTGTTAAGTCTGTGTGATGCAGTGGTAAGTCTGTGTCATGTAGTGGAAAGTCTGTGTGATGCCGTGGTAAGTCTGTGTCATGTAGTTATAAGTCTGTGTGATGCAGTGGTAAGTCTGTGTCATGCAGTGGTAAGTCTGTGTGATGCAGTGGTAAGTCTGTGCCATGCAGTGGTAAGTCTGTGTGATGTATCGGTAAGTCTGTGTGATGTAGTGGTAATTCTGCGTGATGCAGTGGTACGTATGTGTGATGCAGAGGTAAGTCTGAGTGATGCAGTGGTAAGCCTTTGTGATGCAGTGGTAAGTCTGGGTGATGCAGTGGTAAGCCTTTGTGATGCAGTGGTAAGTCTGAGTGATGCAGTGGTAAGCCTTTGTGATGCAGTGGTAAGTCTGAGTGATGCAGTGGTAAGCCTGTGTGATGAAGTGGTAAGCCTTTGTGATGTAGTGGTAAGCCTGTGCGATGCAGTGGTAAGCCTTTCTGTTGCAGTGGTAGGCCGTTGTGATGCAGTGGTAGGCCTTTGTGATGCAGTGGTAAGCCTGTGTGATGCAGTGGTAAGCCTTTGTGATGCAGTGGTAGGCCTTTGTGATGCAGTGGTTAGCCTGTGTGATGCAGTGGTAAGCCTTTGTGATGCAGTGGGTAAGCCTGTGTGATGCAGTGGTAAGCCTGTGTGATGCAGTAGTAACGAGTAGATTCTTGCTACCAGCGAGGTATGTGTGAGAGAAACAGCGCAAATATCAGTAATATCGCACCTCAAGCAGTAGAACTTGTATTTAAAAATCATACCGAAAACGAGTCGTACAGCCCGATATTATGTTTTGTGTTATTATACTATTATAAAATCTATTTTTAAAGCTAAATTCCTTTGATGTGGGTCATTTCTTTGCTTTTACCGGCATTGTTGATTAGATAAAATATATATTGTCATATGTAACGTTGTATTTCATAAGCCCGCAGTG
Organism: Dreissena rostriformis; assembly: GCA_007657795.1. NCBI lineage: Eukaryota > Metazoa > Mollusca > Bivalvia > Myida > Dreissenidae > Dreissena > Dreissena rostriformis. Next base: position 4,958 of record VMBQ01006536.1, on the reverse strand, counting down.
CGATTGGCATACAATTTCGCACAATCAAGGATTAAATACTTTAATTACTTCATTCAAAAGTCAGTTTTACCCGGCCGTTTAATACAGAAACGGAATTCACACTGTGAGATACGGAAATCTGATGTGATATTCTGTCTGTATTTGATACCAACAGTATTTCAGTCATATGTATATATATATTAGATAATGATCTGACACTTGTTTTTTTCTAACATATATATTTTTCAATAAACTCGTTCGGGTGATTCGTTTATAATACGCTTGCCAACGGATCATTTGTTAACATAATTTCTAAACCCGTTCAATACATAGCATATGGTATGAAATGACAACTACTGTTTGATCTATCAAATAACGGATCATACAAGAAAATTATACATACAACTAATATTCATGTACAATTAAATATGTCTCAAATTGAGGGAATATATTAATCAAAACTGTTTTCCGAGTTTTCCGATACAACAAAAATATTAAATTCCGTTTTTCTTGTATGTGTGCTTCGTACCTAAACCCTAGATGATTTATAACGTACCGGGCATTTACATATGCACTTTACAAATTTTATAATACTGTAAAATATATACTTATTATCAATATATGTTTTGTGAAGTTTAATATAAAATTTGCTTTTTATGTATTTGAAACGAGTATCTGAACTTTTAATGGTGCTAATGACCTGGTGTTATACTAGTGGGTGTATTGAAAACGTTGATTTATGTCAATTTGCATTGTGAACACGGGCCCAGGTATAATAACAAGCCTATATCGATAAATGTCCTCATTTTAAGAGTATTAGTCAAGGCTTACACAAATAAAAATTCTTTTACTTGAAACTTAAAATATTTGCGGCATTATTGTACCAGTTACTCCATATATCTGCACTAGCTGTCAATGGGGAACTGCAAATTCCTAAAAAAATATTTCTTTTGAATAGGTTTTATCAATTTTTTCTAACATAGCTAAGAAAGTAAACACATTTTGTTTAAACAGTTGACTTAAGTGTCGATTTTTAGTAAACAGGGCCGTCTCTGTCCATCAGGGGAATGGGCCAGGGGCCCTCATCATGGGCTCATGAGGGGGAATTTTCGCGGCGTTTCCCTTTTATGGGGATTTTTTTTACTTACTCTCTTATTTCTTCATTTGTACTGATTGAACTACACTGTATATTAATTGCTTTTTTTCATAATAATGAATATTTTAATAGATGTACTTGAAAACAAAATTGAGATAAATAATCATGAGACATTTCTTTGTAAAAAAAAAAAATAGGGGGATTTTTTTTTCCAAAAAGGGGAAAAAAGTGTATTTTTTATGGGGGACGGGGCCGATATTCGGCCCAAAAAAACGGAGATTGACGGCCCTGGTAAACGCTTGTATTTAATTTTACAACATGTAACCTATTAATATTGTACTCAAGGGAGGTAATTTATATATGAAAAGTTTATATTTAGGTCCTGATTTTTATGTTTTGAATATATGTTTTTATACAATTAATTGTAAAAACCTTAATTTAAGTTTATCAGATAAAAATAATAATAATTTTATCAAATACATTTGTTTCTTATATGGATATAATTTTCGCAACTTACGATGACGTCACCCAGGTCAGCACATAAGGTAGTCGTGAAGACGNGCACACTGATTAGCCTGTTCGCAAAAGCTAATCAAGGACGACACTTTCTGATTTTATGTTGTTTTTCGTTTAAAGAGAGTCTCTGCATGGTACTGGGATGACAATGCATATGCATTAAGCCCGGTTTTTTCCAAAATGAAGCTTAAAGAATCTTTTCTATTAATGATTTGAAAAAAAGAAGATAAAAGTGATAATAACTTCAAAGTAACCTCGCTGACAAGGAAAATAAACAAAATCAATTAAATCAAATAAACAGCCAATGAGTTCTAAATTTTTACATTGTGGCATTTTCTAGTAAACATCTAAAAGGGACATTATAACAGTTTGTAATTAAATGCATAATATTGATAAATGTAAACATTGGATATTAAAACCTCCATTTAAAAATCAAGAATAAAATTAAAGAAACAAAAAAAAGTTACCCTCAACTGGACTCGAACCACTGACCCCTGGAATAAAAGTCTATCGTTTAGGCCACTCGGCCATCCGTGCTCATACAATGAGAGATGTATTTTATACTTTATATAAGCAATCCTCATAGTATGAAAAAATATAACAAAAACAACAGAACTCTCTAAATTATTAAATCGTTTAATTTTGACAATTTACCAAAACGTGAAAAGGTCCTTAATGTCTTCAGACTTGCAAATTGAATGAGTTCAATACGCTGTCAGATCTTACATCATGTATAACTTACAGGTTTAGTGGTTGCCTGTTAGCCTGGAGCCAGTAGATTTAAGCCCAGGAAACTCAATTTCAAAAGTTGGTTATAGTTGGGCTAAAAAGCAGGGCAACAAGCTTTTTTCAAAGCTTGAAACAACTCAATCCAATTAAACATAGAATACAAATTGGCCGTGGATCAATTAGGCCTAGGAAATGATTCAATTCCGGCTCACAATAAGGCATGATGCATTTAAAGTCTGTCTGTCATGTCGGCAAAATTGTTGCTCAATAATTTAAAGAAAATAAATTAAGTATTAGATACACATAACACAACATGTACGTGATTCTACGCTTGTTATTCTTTAGCAAGGCAACCAAAAATCTAAAGATGGTTGACAGTGCAGCAACCAATTGCGAAAAAAAGAGACATATATTGTTCATTTTGTCGTCAAGAGTTATCTCTATAACATAAATATGATAATTAACAGTGCACCCACATCTCGACCTGTGCTTTAAGACACACTCTTTATAAATTTGAATGGGTTGTGTTAATTTCAAACTTGCGATATAAAAAGCTATAACATAATTTTGAAAACTGAGTTGCGTCTAAGATTATGCAATAGCGAATAACTTCAGTGCCTTGATTTCTCTTGTAGTGCATCATTACCATTATAAGTTATCAATTTGGTTCATATTACTGGCTTTTTGATGTAGAATCAGTTTAAATAGGTCAAAAAGGTTTAAATCTATGAAGAATTCCCTTTAGTAAAGTTATAAACTGAGGAAATACTAGATATATGTTGTTTATTTTACAATCACAATCAATTTTAAGCTGAACAAAGTAGAGGATATCATTTGATTATGCTCTATTGTCATTTTTTTTGCTTACAGATATTCTGGAGGGGTCAAACGATATTTAATTGCTGTCAAATGGTTCAATGTGGTATAGACTATCATTGTTAAATCTGAAAGACAACGACACATCAAAAAAATCTGGTAAACTTATCATAATTAATGTTTTTATTATTTGTAGCTATAGATTTACAAGTTTACCGTTAATGAATTTTAGTGGTTATTCACCATTATGTATGTTTCTTGATCTGCAGATCTTAATAAGTATTTTAGCATTCTTGATTCAGGGAACCAAATAATATTTCCTGTGGGTAGTAAAAACTCTTCTGATTTAAGGTGAAGAGTATGGTAACACACAGTTTCAATGTTCATGTGTATAAAAACTCTGTATGCCCATCGAAGTGGATGCAACCACTTTTTTTATTTGATTTTGATATTCTCAGATTTTTTTGGCCTTTGGGGAAAGTAGCGGGTACTGATAAAATTGGTAAAATCTTTGCGTAAATTCTGTAAATTCAAATTTTTGGTGTTAGGCACAAAAATGTTGTTTGTTTCCACTAAAATTACCAAAAAAAAAGGGTAGGTAGGTTGGTGTTTTTGTATTAAACATGTGTTATACTACAAGCTTCTTCTTACTGAAACAAGGAGATTAAAAGTTTTTTTTAAATCTTCATCTTTTCTATTCATTAACAGTTGGCCAAATCATATTATTTTTCCCCTGGTAGGGTGGCATATAGGAGTTAAACTGTCATTCGGTCTGTGATTCCGTCCGAAAACTTTAACATTGGCCATAACTTTTGAAATATTAAAGATAGCAACTTGATATTTATCATGCATGTGTACCTCATGGAGCTGCACATTTTGAGAGCTGAAAGGTCAAGGTCATCCTTCAAGGTCAAAGGTCAAAAATCAAAATTCAAGGGAAGTAACAAGCTTTAAAGGAAGATATTTTCTATTTATCATTTGGCAGGTACAGATCATTTTCACAAGGAAAGTTATAATTTTTAAATGGATTTAATACAAAAATACAAAAAAAATCATTCAAAGCGGCTCAGTAGTGGGCATTGTGTTTCTGACAAACACATCTCTTGTTTAGAATAAGATTGATTTTATCAGAAAACAAATTGAAAACATGTATTTTTTTATACGAAAGGGCAAGTAAATGATTAGGGTTTGCTCCAAAAAAAAATGGTCGGGTCGGGTTGGTGGAGACAAACAACTTTTGAGGTGTATCTAAATATCAGGATTAAAAATAATGTCCCAATAAACCTTTAACAGACTACGTGTTTTTCTAAGCCAATTATGGCGCAAATTCTTCATTTTGGGAATTTTTGGTTGGGAATAGGTAAAATAGTCATTTTTAGTGATGGATAGGTACCTTTTATGGGAAGTACATGAAGAACCGAAACATCACTGCTGGTATTCTTTTTGTTATGCCCCTGAAGGTGGGCATATAGTGATCGCACTGTCCGTCTGTCTGTCCGTCTGTCTGAAATTCCGTCACACTTTGCGTTTAGGTTTCGAAAAATGTGGAAAAACACTTTGCGTTGAGGTTTTGAAAAATGTGGAAAATGGGGGCATATGTCATCCTATGGTGACACGACTTGTTTCTTATGAGTTATAGTCATACAATTCAACTAAAAGTATAGCTTCTGTAAAATGAATTATTAATTTTAAACTGCGTTACAAAAATTCTCCTGTTATTGGTCCATCAGGCAATTCCAAGGATTAAATAGTATGCTGATTTTCCCCATGGTCGTTTTTTTTAACTAAGATAGATTATTTATTATTATTAAAAAAAAAAAAA
>VMBQ01006535.1:40575-54310 GCA_007657795.1 Dreissena rostriformis | reverse complement strand
CCTTCAAAATCCGGTTCCAGCACTCAAAGGGTTAATGGAAACAAACAACTTTACAGTTAAATGTATCAATAGACGTTGTTCACGTATAAAAGAGAATCCTGAAAAGCGAGATGTTTTGTTATTTTCATTAAAATGTAGATTCATAGCTCACTTAAACTTTCGATTAGCACTTTACTTTAATAAAACAGTTATTAACAGTGCATCTTAAATAAACACGCATCGGGTAAAATTTTCCGTTGCAGTTTTGAACAACACTTCCCCGATCTTCATTACTTTTAGCATAGTCCGTTTGGGATTTCATCGGAACAACTTAAGAAAAAACACTTTTATGAAAATGCATTTAGAATTATGAATTAAGAATGATACTTCCAATTTCCTGAACTCTCTACTGAAAGTTCATATGTGTTTTATAATTATGAATATTAATATTTACGATAAACATCTATTTTTAGCAAATTGTTGCATGCAACGATTGTCATGGAATTAATAACTAGCGGCAAGTTAACAATTCAGCGGAAAGGGTCTAAATTGGGCAAAGGCGGCATATTTATCATCGGAAATTAGTCGGTTAACAACCACTCTGACGGACAATATTGTTGTGGCGATCCAGTGAGAGTGATTAATCATATTTCTTAGCAGGGGTCGGTCGTCCAACTGGGGATGGTTTAAATTCTTGTAGTTATGGTGAAAGTTATTAACAATAATGATGATGTATTGATCACAGAAACGGTTCACTGTTGGCGCTGCGATGAGAGAGGACAACCGGTGGTCGACAATGAAAAGTCCGCTGAACAAGTTTAAACACATTTTGATATTTGTTTTGTTTTTCAAAAAGTTGTGTTTAGCGTCAACGACGATGATGATGATGTTGATGAGTTTAATGATGATATTGATGATGTTGGTGATATTGATGATGTTGATGATGGTGTTGATATTGATGATGTTGATGATGTTGTTGATCATGATGATGATGTTAATGATGTTGATGATTTTGATGATATTGATGATATTGATGACATTGATGATATTGATGATATTTTTGATATTTTTTATATGTTTGATATTGATGATATTGATTATATTGATGATGTTGATGACATTGATGATATTGATGATGTTGGTAATATTGATGATGTTGTTGATCATGATGATGATGTTAATGATGTTTATGATTATGATGATATTGATGACATTGATGATATTGATGATATTGATGATATTTTTGATATGTTTGATATTGATTATATTGATGATTTTGATGACATTGATGATATTGATGATGTTGGTGATATTGATGGTGTTGATGATGTTGTTGATCATGATGATGATGTTGATGATGTTGATTATTTTGATGATATTGATGATTTTGATAATATTGATGATTTTGATGATATTGATGGCATTGATGATATTGATGATATTGATGATGTTGATTATATTGATGATATTGATGATTTTGATGATATTGATGATATTGATGATACTGATGATATTGATGATTTTGATGATATTGATGATATCGATGGTATTGATGATGATGATGATGATGATGATGTTGATGATGATGATGATGATGATGATGATGATGATGATGATATTGATGATATTGATGATAATGGTGATATTGATGATATTGATGATATTGATTATATTGATGATTTTGATGATATTGATGATATAGATGATATTGATGATGTTGATGATGTTGATGATGTTGATGATGTTGATGATTTTGATGATTTTGATGATTTTGATGATTTGATGATATTGATGACATTGATGACATCGATGATATCGATGATATTGATGATGTTGTTGATGATGATGGTGTTGATGATATTGATGATATTGATGATATCGATGATATTGATGATATCGGTGATATTAATGATATTGATGATATTGATAATATTGATGATATTGACTATTGTGTTGTTGTTGATGAAGATGAAGACAACGATGCTGGCGGAAACAACAACGACTGTGGTGATGATGTGGGATGATGATGATGATGATAGTGGTGGTTGTGATAATAATCCTACTGGTTTTGCTGCTGATAATGATAAGGCATAGGAGGAGGATAATTGACGATACTGATGAGAGCGATTGAGATACTGTTCCTGTAAATGTTGATAATGGTATTAACGACTAGAAATAAAATGAAATTTATGAAAGATGCAACAAGCCATAAAACAGTTCTATTACGGTATTAATTATTAAACAATCACGTCACGTACAGGATTTCAAATTACCAAAAAATCTAATTATAATGTCGCAATGGGATTCATCATCGTTGTACAAAAACATAAGTTTATTTTTCTTTACGAAATCTTGTTTCACGCTTAACTGCTTAAATAATATGTAGCAATATTTAAGCTTCGAAGAAAAGATAATTAATTTGCGAGAAAACGAAACATATTTAGTATTTCGAGGAAACATCTCACGAGCACGCAATTATAATTATACATAATAATCTTTAAAAATAATTTGTTAACTTAAGGATTTTGCAGAAATAAACATTTATCTTAAGCTTGTAAGAAATATGCACTCACATATGAAATTAAAACAATCACTGTTAAGAGCGTGCACTTTGTTTTCGTGCATTTGTGTTGGATACGAACGAACAATATTGCGACATTTTGGAGTTGATGCAATGCTCTATATTGAGTTGTAGTTTTATAAACATGTAATAACATCAATTTTGTTATGCCACGTACATATGCACGTCGTGGCAAAGAATGAGCCGCGCTCCGGGAAGATGGGGCTTAAAGCACAGGCTAATATGGGACACTTTCCGCCTTGACTGGATGTTTGTTTAGAAAGGACTTCCTTTGAACGAAATGTTCCATAACAGAGGAACGTGCACAGGCTAATCTGGGACGATACTTTACGCACATGCGTTAAGCCCGGTTGTCCTAGAGCCCATCTCATATTTTGAGTTTACGGCGTAGACAGAGAAGCCGACGGACCAGTGTTCGGTACGTGCTAGCAAGCGATGTCAGCTATCCGTGTTTGCATTTGTCTCGCTCGATCGCCCAAATCCCGAACCGCTAATGAGCCCAAAACGGCTATAAAACGCGATATTTACGATCTCAGACACGCTTCGGTAACGTTCGATAATTTCCGTGACGAAATGAGTGTCATTGAATTCCTGTGTGGGCCATATAGGCTGCCATTTATGAGCTGACCGTGCGAATGTGTGAATTGAAGAGAGTTGATAAGCAGGAGTCGGAAAAATCATCATCATCATAAACAACAACAACAATCAGCATCATCAATAAAAAAAAACATTATGTTTTTTTTTAGTCATGATCATAATCAAGACACCACACACATTAAACAAATATGCAAGTAGAACAATTCATGTATGTGAGTGTAAGTGATACAATTAAAACCAGTTAGTTTCTGAATATCGTTAAACCATGGCAACATTGAAACCTCACATTCATACGAGTCGTTTCAGCAAAATGTAACACAATTTGATACCTAAATTAAGGAATCTATACAACTGTCCATATATCATTATTTTCCAAATGACCGGAAACATAACACATTCAAACGTTAAATGTCAAACGTCCAGACATCTAGTGTACAGCGAGATCAAGATATGAGGAAATTATCGTTGATATCCAAATCAATGTGAAAACACGCCATTGTTGACGGCTGAAAACGTTAATGACAACCATAATTCGGATATGGCCATTAAATCGGACACCGTGGGCAATTTGGTCGTATGGATTCAGGGTGAAGATTAATAAAAGAGTTAAAATATCAGTCCCTGCAATTTGAGTCTATACACATATCCCAAATATATCAATTACAAATTTAATAGTATTATCAAAGCTGTTAAACCGCGGCGGTTATTAGTTGATGGATATATTCAAACGAGATTGTCGCCTGTTTATTAAAAGGCCGTTTTCAGGTGTATTGTTACCGGCACATTTTATGCCCATTTATAACAATACCTATAATTTGCGGATAGTTCTATTATGTTAGTTTTATCAACACTTTCGGGTCGTAAACTATATTTGATGAGCAGATAAAACGAAACATGTGAGGAAGTGACCACGGAACGGTCGAGGTGAATGGTAACTTATGGCCTTTAAAACACGTGTATGGACTTTGCACTAAAATCATAGACGTATATTTGCTTTTAAGTCGTTGTTGTTCTTTTTAATTATCTTTTTTGAAGACATCGGTTTATTGCTAGACCACCAAAAGGGTCCAGTGTCGGAAAATCTAATGTTGTTATACAAGACACAACCGTGTCAGTATGTACTTCTGCTACTACTTCTTTCATCACTATATCTCCTATCAAGAAAAATAACACATGTGTTGTAGTGATCTTTTTTGACATTGTAGAACATGATAGTTTGTAGATAATAAATAAATGAATTAATAAAATATATAAAATCAATGCAGTTGGAAACTGCAAACTAAAACAAAATAATGTAAAATATTATGCAAGAAAGCATTCACGTCTATAAACAAAAATAATACATTAACACGTATGGCTAGCAAAATAAGAATGGCATTGATTAATACAAATGTAAATAAATATCACAAGTTTGAAATATGGCGTGCAACACAAATAAAGCACTACAGTGCAATTTCTATTTGATGAAGACTTAATATAAAATAATGAATACAAACTATATTCTTACGAATTGCTTCAATTTAAAATAAATATCACAAGCTTGAAATATCACGTGTTACACGTCTAAAGCACTACAGTGGTAATTCTATTTGATGTAGACTTAAAATGATGAAATCTTAAGCACTTGCTGTATTTTGTAACGACAACAAGTAATTCCAATATGGATACCTGTAAACGATCCGATATCCGAAAGACAATAAGGTCCGATATTTTTAGTCAATCGACAACCAACAAGTTTAACTATGCTCATATATCGGTTATAGATTTTTTTTTATCACACCAAATATATGCAGAACGAAAATAAATTAATTAGCATTATCATGGCGAGTCCGTCAAAGTTTGCATTTAAATGAACGCTCAATGAAATTAATGTACCGGATGTTTGCGTTCAAATTTTCGAATTATGCTTTTATCATCAAATACGCATGCGTAGTGTTTGTTGTTAACTTAATGTCCAACTGGACTTTTGAACGGTATTTGACGTCACTCTGTGGTTTGTTTGTTTGTTGTTTTGTTCACTTAATGACCCAATAGACTTTTGTACCGGATGTGACGTCAGTTTGTGGTTGTAAAGCCCTTGTGCGTGCAGTTCTATCGCAAGTGGGTGGGGTAACCCGTCCTTCTTTAACTTAGCGCGCTTATTTTGGAACCAAACTTTGACGTTGTCAGCGTCCAGGTCCAACTCGTCTGCCAACTGGTGTCGTCTGCTTTTCGACAGATACGGGTCCTTGTCGAATTCTATACTTAGAACACACAGCTGCGCATCATGAAAAGCCGTGCGCGCTTTTCGCGGACACTGCGTTTGTCTCCTGCGCTTGGCACGTAGACCTTAAATTAGAAAGACACAATCGGTTTAATGATTGCCTGTCTATTTCGAATATAAAGAGTGATGGTTCATTTAACATGTTATGAACCGTTTATATAATATAAGTGTTAGTACTTATCATAATAAATAGTATCACGAATAAAAAAAATAAAAAATAAATAAACGATTGACGTATTAACTATATTTGAATTACAAATACTAGAAGTACCACCATATTTCGAATAAATGAGTTCACAGACAAGTAATGTGAGTCATATGAAGATGTCATATTGATGTAAACAATTACATCACACATTATCCCTAATACGGTAATGTTAACTTTGTCAAGACGACCTAACCCTCAATACCGTCACGCTAGAGTAACCACAGGACCGTAACGTTAGATTGACGTCAATGACGTAATGCGACGTTCCCTAGTTCACGTCAGAGTAAACACGCTATGACATACCTAATAATAAATTTATTGGTGGTGTATACACATACTTTGCGGAAAATCCCTATTTTTCGGTGTGAAAGAGTGAAATGATTTCAATTATGAAACAGATTAAACAGATCGGTCAAAAAGTTATAAAATTACATTAAATTTGGACGACGTATTTAACTTATGTTACGATTAAAGTAAAAGAACATTTAGATGATGTCCAACGCTTTTTATGAAAAAAATAAACCCATAAAATGGTATTTAAAAATAGCAAAATAATAATCATACAATTTTTTTTTGTCAGAGAAATTCTTAAATTTTAAACCTGAATGTATTTGACGATATATTTGCACGCGGTTTAATTCGAATGATCGGACTTCCTGTATCACACTTTTCTTCTTGGCCTAAATAAGCTATCAAGAGTACTAAATTGGTCCCGCTACATTACCTGCTGATGGCCGATCCGAATATCTCGTGCAGAACACCCAGGCCGGAAGTGCGTCTGCGGTCGTCGCCGGTGGTGTCTTCTTCCGCTGTATCCGGAGATTCAGTGCCGAGTCGGAATCCAACGAAGTGGAGCCGTCGCTGTCGTATTTGCGGCGAAGGATTTCTGACCAGGTAACGAGGCGATCGGTGTAACACGGTCGTGCGACGTGCGAACTTTTGGACTCCTTCTCAAGGGTCCGTTTTGTAAGGTCTAACGGCGCCGACTGCTGATAATTTCCTGTTTCATACGGACTACAACTTCTGCAGCTCCCGCTATCCTGAATTTCGTCACTGCTAGAGTATATATCGCAATTATCCGAAGTGTAGGCACCGTCCGAATCGTAGTCCCAGTTTGACGCGAATTTTTCAAACTGCGGACCCAGAATGTCAGTTACTGACACGTTATTATATTTAGCGAAGTTCGATTGGGTTAACCATGGAAGAACTTTAAAGTCGCTTCCGCATTTTAGATGCCCAAAGTTGTTCACCATTTCATTCATTTTTAAAATCGAATTATAATCTATTTCATTGGACTCCATTATAACGTTTACAAGTCAATTACGTTTTTTTTCTCTTAATAGGATTGCTTAACCAATATCAAAATATTTAATTAAGAAACGCAATAAGAAAAAACGATTTGTATAAACCGTCTCTTGCAAACAATAATTCAAAAACACAACAGACGACATATTTATACTGTCAACACTGCGCGCGACTTCATTGTCAAGTGCACGTCGTTGCTATAAATAGACTTAATAGTACGCCCATTAATAACGCTTGTTTAACACATAAACAATTCCGACGCGTGATATTTCACAATCCTTAATATGGTGAATACATTATTAGACATGTATTGTTTTTATACATTCATAGAACAACCATTTTCTTTTTCGGAAAAAATGTGGTTGCTTATTTGAAATTTAATGAGTTCATTCTTAATGAGTTCATTTTGTATGTGAGTTAATAAAGGGGAATTCGGAACAATGATGAAGTACATAAAGAAGTACACAGAAACATGATGTAAATCCTTGACGAAAGGAAGGACCATGACGTTGTAAATTGTATACAAACGTTACTAGGACCAAACGACTTGTAAACACTGGCTCCACATTGATTTGGAGGTCAAACTGTTGTGTGCCAAATTACCTTGATTTTATTTGAAATGTGATGAAATAAATTGCCAGATTCGATACCTGTTTTAATGTGATTCAATTCTTCAATTTTTTTTTGCGTCTAAGCGACGTAAATTTGAGAGGACTCAACTGTGTTTAAATCGATTGGTTGTAACTACATGTACTTATAGTCTTATTGTCTCCACGTTGACAGTGCCCCAGATAAGCTGCGTATCGGCGTTTTTCACCCTATTAAAATGTTTAAAAACGCAAAGAAATTCAATATAATGCGTATTGAAAACGCAATCAATTTGACTTTTACGCTTATTCTTTAATGTTGATGCGTACGATACAAGTATCCATCGCAAATGCTTTGCTAAATTTCGGTAATTTCTCATTGGAATAATTGTCGTACGGCGGCGAAATTTTATTCATTCGAAAGTTAGCAAGCGCCTGGATGACGGAGGAGCAAAACAGTCGAAGTTATTCAAACGCTATGCGGACTAAATTCGATGACAAATTAAGCGTCTGACCAAAATATTTACGACGTGCATTTGTAAAGCTTCTGTACTTTCAGTTTCTATAACGGTGCGTAATAAAAATTATATGCGAGGTCGAAAGACGTGCGCGATTGTTGCGCTAAATATATGTCAATCGCAAACTTGTTCCAACCAAGTATAAACAACGGAATCATTTGTGTTATCGATTTGTTAGAAACTGTGTATGCAGCAGTTAACAGTAGCTAGTTGACATCCAAAAACATGACGGAGAGTCCAACTCCGTGTTTAAAAAAACCTGTCAAAAGTGGAAAAAAGTAATATCCCTGGTTACAAATGGTTGACGTTGATGGGACAGAAAAAAAAGAGTTGAAATGTACATACTGCACCCAGTCTGTGCAACAAAAGTAAAGCATAAATGATTTTGAGGTATAAATGTTAATAACATATTTCACCCTTTTTTAAAACTTAAATCACCCTATTTTTCAAAATCAATGGGTGAAAACCCTATTACCCAAAAATTATCTGGGGCACTGCGTTGAGAATAATCCACAGTATTAACCGCAACATGGTCTTCGTACATTATTATTTTACCTGTCGGTGGCCATATCGACTGAATTCCCCCTAAATACAGACATGTATTTAAACAATTCATATTTTCTCTTTCATAGCAGATATGTATCTAGCGACAATGTTATTTTGATGAAATCGTAGACAAAAAATGCGACCGAATATTTTTTATATACGCCTCCAGTGGGACTTAATTCGCGTCAACAAGAATATACTTCTTTAATAAAAAAATTGTTTCGCAAAAGTTCCGGTATCGATAATGCGCATGCGTATAGAGGTATTACATGCAAAGGTAACATTACACTTAATCATTTCGTATTGAAAGTAGTGCCCATATCTAAAGAGTTCCTTTTCTTTTCTCGTTTAAAAGCAATTAAGCAAACGCAACGATGTTTTTGTGGCTATTTCCTATATTATATGTGTCTGCAACATTTTGCTGCAACATTTCATTTTGGGAATATGTTTAAAGACTAACGTATTGGATGGTTTTATTCAAATATGGTGCTTTTGTCGAAACCTCCATAGCGAAATCCTGTTTTCAGAGGGTGCTTGCCTGTGGGCGATTTGTAGTTGCTTATAATTGGTCTATTATTGACGCAATTATTGGAAGACGACAAATTCATCTTTAAAATGATTCCAGACTTGCAAAATATGATGTATAGGAAAGGCAAGAAAATGCTTGTAAAGTTGGCACTTTTATAATGGGACCCTATGGGCATTGGAATTAGTGTAATCCAACCAACATAACGATTTTACTACTGCTACTACTACTACTGATTATCCCGCGCCCTGTAAAATTGTATCTTGTTGTTAAATCAAACTGAATATTTTAACGAGCTTTAACAAAAAGGAGACATATGAGTCAAACTTCCATTTTATATCTTTTTTAAAGATAATATTAATTAAAAATTTGAAATACCGTATTAACCGTAGATATGCCCCTGTAAGTATCATTTTGTGCCTTATTTCGGACATGCCCTCAGCTTACCAAACCGGTAATTACATCGATAGACTCTTTAAAAAATCGCGCTATGAAGTATGGTAGTCGGAGATAAAGCTTCGTCGAAACCTACTGAATGTTTTCTAGTGCCGCTGCAGTACTAATATTTGAGCCGTATAGGAAAACCTGGCTTAATGTATGTTTGTAAAGTATCGTCCATGGACGAAACTTTTTGTCTAGACTGGATGTTCGTTAAGAAGAAATTTATTTTAAACTAAAATTATATAAAAGCAGAAAGTATTGCCCCTAATAACCTTGTGCGGACTGCACAGTCTGTGATGCCACTTAACTTACATACATTATTTCCAGTTGGTTTTCCCAGAACAAGACAATTTTTTTAATTAATTTCACGTCCGGAGCTAAACCTCAGAATTTCTTCTGGTTAAATTTTCATTCACCTCCATAACGAGGTGGGGCCGGTGTTTACATGGCGTGTATATTTGTCATAATTACGTGACAGAGTACCTGGTACTGGCTTGCAAATGATGCAAGCACAGGGGGTTTTCAGAAATTAACATTTCATATTAGTTTTACCGCTTTTTAGGAAACGGAAAACACATTTCGCAGAAGTTAACGTAATTTTAAAATTAAAAAAAAATATTCAATGAATTTGATTAGTCGTACATAATACATAAAATCCTGTTAAGGCGGAATTCGTCTACAAAAAGTATTTTGTGGCAATAGTGTTGCAAATTTATATAAATAAGTCAATTTATGTGCAGATTTTCGTTATGTGTTTACGTCAAAATCACGTCATTCTCTCATATTTTTTTTACTTAATGTCACTTTTGTAGGGATACAAATAACACAAACATGTAATTGCTAGATGGTCATGATTTGATAAAGCCCTTAAGCACACCGAAGCGAAACTTTTACAATTTCCTTTTTTTGTATTTGTTACGCAATATTTCTTATTGTTGTGACACATGTTTATCGTTTCAAGGATTTTTTTTCACAATTCAGAATCCAAAAGTTTCAAGAAAACACAGATTAAATGCATTTAAAATTAGTATAAATTTATCTTTTAAGCTATTTATATTTAAAAAAAAGCGAACATTTTTATTTTCGCCAACTGCGTGTTTTCCAATTGAGTGTCATTAACATTAAACATTACATGGGAAGCATTAGATTTATTTTTCTTTGGGAATAACATTATCTTGTTTGTTTTGAATGTATGCATATCATTGAATGTGTAAACAAAATGCTTGAAAATGCGTTAATACCCAGTTAGTTACCTATGTATATGTATTTCGTTATTTCATTACCCTTGTGCGCATCTACATTGATTTAAAATGCTTTGTTATTAAGCGCGCTTTTTAGTTTTGGAGTAACTGTTATAGATAGCATTATAAATAAAGCTATCTTTACCCCTACCTATATGTGTTGGTCTTTCGTTTAAGAGAAAGATGTTTGAGTCCGAGCTACTTTTAGTGGAAGAAAATTTTAGAGTAGAATTGTATTAGCTTTAAAAGTAAGTAAATTAATAGTACGAATGTACATGTGTATATAGCGTTTCAAATGTTTGTATCATGTGACAAAGCCACATGACTAGGGACTACTTTCCTAGCCCGCTATAGTGATTAGTGGAATGTAGCCGGTGTGCGATAGTTATGTAGTGCGTTCAGTTACAGCGAACGTTCGCGAACCGAAGCGAAAGTTCGCAAACGCTCGCTATTGAACGCTCGGTTCGCCGCGAACGTTTGCGAACCTAAGCGACCCGTCTCGGGAGATAGTTCGCTATAGTTCGCTAGCGAAACCAAGATGGCGGACAAGTAAGTTGTTGTTGTTGTTCAGCGTAACTTCAGTGTAACTTCGATATTTTTTCATTTTTTTGTGTACTATATAAAATGAATTGAATTATAAACATAGTGTACTGTGTTGGTTAAGTACTTTCTGTGTTATTAGCGATTTCCTCCATCAAAATCGTAATCAATTCTCTGGGAGCCGCCATCTTGAAAAGTTCGCGCCGAACTTATCGTTCAATAAGACCGAATCGGAAACGAATGATCATTGGCGAACGTTCGCTGTAACTGAACGCACTACAGGATTGGTCGGTAACCTGGTTTCACACATGCGCAGCCTTGTTGAGAGTATGTTTCTCTTAATTAAACACAGCTCTTCTACGTTCACGGTAAAGCGGTTAGGAAAATCAAGCGCGACCAATAACGAGAAAAACGCATGTAACCGTAGCAGACATAAATCATCATTCGCTCATTTCATGAAGGGAGAAATAATGTTATTCGCGAAGACCTTTTAAAAACCGATTGACGCCAGCACTGCGGCCCGGAATGTCAGCGCAATTCAGTCTGCGACGCCTGGTTTTAGCATTACCGCGCAATGGCAAGCTAATTTGCGGATATCGATTCCATTTCTACGGTTCCTACGGGGAAATCTGAAAGGCCCCGTGTTGATAGCTAAATTTTGGGGATCGTTTTAGATAGGAACACCCATTGAGTGAAGACATACAAGCGCTGATAAAACAATACAATATACAAGATTAGTTTGTACCCGAAGCACAAGTAGTTAAGAAAATGATTCTTGAAATGCTCCGTATATATAATAATGCATTTGCTAGTCATTGACGTTAAGCCCAAAGCGTGTGACATCCCTCGAAAATTGCCCACAGTTCCTATTCAATTTCTCTTCCTATTCTTTTCCTATTTTTGTGTTTAATAGCCATTCATTTTAAGAATGCAACAATCGGTTGGGTTAAAAACATACCATTTTAATATTAAGAACAAAACTTTTGATAACAATGTCAAAAAAAGTTTATTCATGATATGTTGTAAAATGAAATGTCAAGAGATGGACTAAAAAGTCATAGACAATAGAAACCGTTTTTTAAAACATAGCTATACATTTGCAAAATATCACACTCATCAAATGAAATAAAGAAACAACGCATGTGCTTATTAATTAAGGGATGACGCATTTTAATTGCACTAGAAAAGGAGAAAGTCATTTCCATATAGTTGCGGTGGACTTAACTCGGTCGAAGGTCGTTTGTACTTAAATGTTTACTGAAATCATCAGATTGATTGTAATTAATGAATCAGGATCACTCAAGCTGTTGTAACCTACCTATCCTGTTTAGTTTGCTAATACTTGCGCCAATCAACACAAATAAACAATCGGTCACGTCTACTTGGCGTAGACACTATACAATATTTAAATATTAACAAACAACACCAATGATTTTAATAATAATAATTATTATTATTATTACCATTACTTACACTTCTCAAAGTGCGTTTACTTCAACTCTTACTACTTCTTATAGTATTCTTTATATTTTACTACTACAACTACTACTACTACTACTACTACTACAACTACTACAACTACTANAGTTAGTTACCTATGTATATGTATTTCGTTATTTCATTACCCTTGTGCGCATCTACATTGATTTAAAATGCTTTGTTATTAAGCGCGCTTTTTAGTTTTGGAGTAACTGTTATAGATAGCATTATAAATAAAGCTATCTTTACCCCTACCTATATGTGTTGGTCTTTCGTTTAAGAGAAAGATGTTTGAGTCCGAGCTACTTTTAGTGGAAGAAAATTTTAGAGTAGAATTGTATTAGCTTTAAAAGTAAGTAAATTAATAGTACGAATGTACATGTGTATATAGCGTTTCAAATGTTTGTATCATGTGACAAAGCCACATGACTAGGGACTACTTTCCTAGCCCGCTATAGTGATTAGTGGAATGTAGCCGGTGTGCGATAGTTATGTAGTGCGTTCAGTTACAGCGAACGTTCGCGAACCGAAGCGAAAGTTCGCAAACGCTCGCTATTGAACGCTCGGTTCGCCGCGAACGTTTGCGAACCTAAGCGACCCGTCTCGGGAGATAGTTCGCTATAGTTCGCTAGCGAAACCAAGATGGCGGACAAGTAAGTTGTTGTTGTTGTTCAGCGTAACTTCAGTGTAACTTCGATATTTTTTCATTTTTTTGTGTACTATATAAAATGAATTGAATTATAAACATAGTGTACTGTGTTGGTTAAGTACTTTCTGTGTTATTAGCGATTTCCTCCATCAAAATCGTAATCAATTCTCTGGGAGCCGCCATCTTGAAAAGTTCGCGCCGAACTTATCGTTCAATAAGACCGAATCGGAAACGAATGATCATTGGCGAACGTTCGCTGTAACTGAACGCACTAC
>VMBQ01006535.1:8413-38632 GCA_007657795.1 Dreissena rostriformis | reverse complement strand
CCTTTTATCTTTTTTGTACATTTTTAGCATAGTTGCAACGCAACTATGCTTATGTTAGAGCTACATTTCGAAAACCGACATGGAACGGTTGACCATTATGAAGCCTTACCTGATCAAAAATCAGACGAAATATCTATTTAATATAGTATATGGTAATTCTTACAATTTTTTATTTAGAAACGTTTTTCTAACGTTTTCTTCCAAGAATATTGCTGACACCGTTTTTAGTGAATTTTTCTAAGACCGTTTTACGTAAAAAAACCTTCTAAGAAACTAAAACAAATTTCGTTCGTAAAACAATTATGTTCTTGTTGATAGTGACCTCACACCTACTTCTATTTCCTTTGTTTACTGTTCTGGGTGAGGTCAAATGTTTACATAACTGAATTCATTAGGCCCTGGTTTAAGGATATGTAAAATTTCATTGGTTAATTATAAATAGAAATTTACATATTCTCAACAGAAAGTGGGGCATAAAGCACTTTCATTCTTTGAAAATGTGTAAAAAATGGCGGAGTACGATGTGTTTTCTGATTTATGACATGGATTCTGACCTGCCTTTCTATGGATTTGATAAGGTAGAGTTTGAAAGTAATAGAGATGTGTTAATTAAAATTAAAATGATTTACTTTGAGCCAGAAATTAACGTTACGAGTAGAGCTAACGGTTTAAATGTTGCATCGAATTTAATGGATTCGCGAGAATTCTGGACGAGTGTTGTGTCTGTAAAATATTAAATGGAGAGCTGTAAATGTATCAAATCGGAAAAGAAAACGGATGGTTGCATAATGGTATGCGTGAAATAATGTAATTCTACGTATTTATTTTCATAGTTATGTCATTTTGTAACCATTCACATTCGTCACGATTTGGAAAACCCGTTTCTAAAAATAGAACATTTTGGTAGCATGAACCCACAAGGGAGGCGACTCGTGATGTCACAAATCGTTAACAGGTCAAAATATACTAAATAGTTTCCTTATATGTTTCAATGTAAAAGCGACAACTTTGAGCGAAAATAAATACAACATTTTGCACATAGAGACACCCATAACCATACCTTTTCTTGACGGGCATTCTTAGCTGAATCGATTTAAGCAATAAAAAAAGATATGTCATGTTCAAACCAAAAAAGAATTCGACTCAAATCAAAATCGACTGTTTTTGCACCTTCCTTTTTTCGGCCGTTTTCTAGTGAATTGTTACCTTTTGCAGTGCCATTTTTTACTTTAATCTCTTACTTTATCCTATTTCAGGGATTAAGTAGTGAACACCTATTCTTACCCTATCAATATCTCCAAACGATAAAACCAGAACAACAGTCTAAAGTGTAAAACATGCCTTCGATGAAAATATGATGATTTGTTTAGATAGTACAGCCCTTCATGACTCGATTATTTAGTATATTGTAACCAACATTTACTTCAGCAGCAACTTCCCTGTATCTTGCAACTATGCTTTCAACGCCATCTGCGCTCTCGTTGTAATTGCCAGACAGACAGCTCTTAACAGTTCGTGCTTTCACTTGGATTACAACACTGTTCCTGCTAATAATGTAATTGCGTATTTATTTTCACTGACATTTCAACACCTTATCGACTCGTACGGGTATTTTGTCACCTTCCCGCATGTTTTTAACTTTCCCATCATCTGCTGAAATCCATATCCCCTCCCACCCCATAGCAGACAGAAAGACATTCATGAAGTAGTTAGTCTTATTTATAACGATGTAATTGTTTTGTCAGAAAACTGCAACATACAAGAGTTGTGAAAAATGCGAGATTAAATAAATCAATCTGTAGATTAATCATTCCACTGCAAATTTTAGGCACTATTGTATACCAGTCAATCCTCCAACGATCGTGCTTATATTAAACACATAGGGTTATAACACAATGCAAACTTTTTGGTTTGCAATATACTTACTACCAAATCTTAAGCAACAAGGATTTTTTTATGACCATAAAGTACTTGGAATTGTATTTTTCTGACGGTCCATATCGCAAAAAAATGAAATATGCCACTGAAAATGTGTTTTAGATTAACGTCTCAAAGTTAGAAAGGTAACAATGTGTTTGATTTGTCAGTAAACAATTTTACAACAGAACAACATATGTGTATATGGAACAAGGTATAATTATCAGCAACATTTCTATTATGCTTAGTATATCCTTCTGGTTAAGATCACACGACCGCAAATATAAATGTAAATATTATTTACAACTTAGCGAAATATGTCTATATAATAACCATTCATAACCATTTGTGTTTCCAGCAACTATCGTCTGATGTAGATAACGTCAAGGACTTTGAAATCATCATTTGTTCAGAGAGTTAAATTAACTGCGAGCGTAAACATGATGGGGGTGAATTACACGGCTCATTTCCCCACCCGCTGGCGTCACAGCCTCGTTCTGATTCGTTTAGTCCGGAGTGACGAAAATTAACTTCCTGCGACGAAGATTGAAAAGCCATATCGTACAGTGTAGGTTACAGTATACGAAATATATATACTTTCAAAGCGAGAATATGAAATGAAAACAAGCGCGGCGCATTCTGGCTCATTAGCAAAACGAGAATTTACACTTGTTATGTAATATTTTGCACTTGCTATGAAAACAGTTTTGTTAGTGATTTACATGCTTACGTTGAACTGGAACAAGATTGTGGACGCTGATAAAGCGACGCGGTAATTTTCACGAAGTAGTTTTGTAATTACTGACGTTCGTTGTTTGCGCGCTAATACATTACTGGTGCCGTGATGTTAGATGAACGCTTTGAGTGAAGCATTAATTTTAATTTTTGTTCCGTTATGGCGGCGTGGTCTGATGCTCTACGCTTTTATCGTATACGATTATTATGTGGGTCGAAACGGAAAAATATGGATGTATATTACGACGTCAGTAAACAAAAATTGTGTCGCGCACAGGCTAATTACTTTACGCACATGTATTTAGCCTCGTTTTCACAGAACGAGGTTCAATTATATTGCAAATGTGACATATTTCGACTTAAAGGTGTAAAATTAATAAACTAAACACAAACGTTACGCTAACAGCACTTGAATTATCTTAATAGTAATTTATTAGTTTTGAGAGACCTGCACAGGCTAATCTGGGACGAAACTTTACGCACACGCATTAAGCCCCCTTTTTCACAGAGCGCGGCTCAAGTATTTTATTATTATGTTTCATTATGTCAACTTAAACATGTTCAAAAATAAATATTGCATAGACATTTGGAAGATTTATGTCAGTGTACATTATTATTGAAGTTGGAAATAAATTGTGTATAGTAATAACAATTAATTACTACAACTTAGTTCCTATAACTAACTTAGTACATTAGTCGATCAATGTTTAAATCTGCGTGCCAGAATATTAAAATGCTTTGTGATTAATGTACATTATATATACATATATGTCTGACATAACAATTTGTGGACATATATTTTAACACTAGGATAGGTTTCTATAGTATGATATGTTCTCTCAAAATATTCTAAAAGTTTAACAACTATATGTAAAAAAAAAGTATATATCAAAATTCTATATGCAATTTACCATCATAATAATTTATTATAACTATAAATATGTTTTTAATGAAATCCCACCGAAAGTTATGAACAAAATTATTTTAAATTATTTGAAAGTACATGTACTACAAAATCAGCATAATTATTATGATTTAACAATTTATTGTGTTTCTACACTCAGAGCAAATATGTCCGCCTGATACAAATAAAGTTGGTGTTTGTTTATAGCATGCAATCATAAACTATATAACAATATTAAAGAATATTGAAGTGTCTTCCTTTTGAATGATGTCGATGTTCACATGTAGTACATATATGAACACATAACTCATTTACAGAAAAATACGTCTCACAGTTTATATGTCACTTTATTTCACGAGCATTCGGTAACGTTATTAGTCGTTTATAACCTCACATTAATCTTCATCTGTTCTGATTGGTCGCGGATCCTGGTCCACGCCCTATGTAAACCAGCCACGCCTGCCTTCAAATAGGGTTGAAACATATCGGCAGGATAGCAACGTTGTAATTTTACGTGAAGTTGAACGTCGTTACAAACATCATCATGATCGTCGTCGTCGTCTTCGTAGTCGTCGTCGTAGTCGTCGTCATCCTCATCATCAACATTAACCACAGCAACCACAGCAACAACAGTAACAACAGTAAAAAAAAGTATCAACGGAAACAAAAATACAAGATAATTAACGTAATCATCATAATCATCATGATGATATTTATGATGACTCTGAACATTATCATCATCATCATCATCATCACGTCAGCATCGTTACTCATTATAAATAATCATGGGCATCATCAATGTTAATCAAGTTTTTAATTTGTTTACTACTCACCATGAAACTATTCTAAATACGGTGATTAGATGTTAAAATATTCATGATGACAAATCAGCATCAAACGATATGAAAATCTCAACCTCTTGAGAACAAACATTCCCCTCAAGGTAAAGGTACACAGACAACTATGTTGTTAATTTACTACAGGCAACGGTAAGAACTATTTTAGTGTTGAACTGAACATAATACTCTCAAACAAATTGATGCATGTAGATTTTAATAATTATACATAATATTAGGGCGCGTTAGAGACATTTATGTGAACATGTTAATTTACGCTCGCACAGAGCGCATACGTTTTTGTGTGGAGCATACACAGATTACAGTGTTTGCGTGATTGGCGCTCATCAATATAATCAAGCTGAAAGATAGTCACAACGCGTGGTGTTAATGTTTCTCAAAAATAATATGGCCAAAATAAAAACACGAAACTACCAAATTATCAACGACACACCTAACCTTCCCTTATCTCTCTGACCTCCATCCCACCGGTCCCCCTTTCTCTTCTCCCCTCCATCCCTTCATTCCCCGACCTCTCCTCCGTCCCTCCCTCTCTTTCTCCCTCTCTCCATCAACCCCCTATTTCCCATTCCCTCACTCCACTCCCCTCTAATTGCCTCCCTTCTTTCACTTCCTCCCTTTCTCCCTCCATCGTTTCCGTCATTCTGCTCTTTTCCCCTTTCTTCCCACCCTTTCACTACACTTCACTCCGCATCCTCCCCTCAATCACTCCCCTCCCTTTAGCGTTCTCCCTCCCTCCACCTATACTAAGTAAATAATGTTCGCGTCACCGTTGTTTAGCGGCCATTTTAAACCGCGATCAGTTTTTAACGCCACGTATCCTAACCACAAATGACATTTAAATATTTATTAATTAATTTAAAATGTATTTTTCGCATCTACAATGACAACTAGTTTTTACAGTGCGCTGAGCTTCGGATCAAGACTTCCTTCCTGCGTTGTTTATACGATAGTTAAACAACGGTCATTGTGTTATTTGCATTAACAATATAAGGGAGATCCATGTGAGAATTACAAAGATGACATGGCATCAGCGCATAAATATTTGATAAAACATTCATTATGATTTATTGCCGCAAACTATTTGTAATTCACATTAATTATGATAAATGCCTTTTAAATTTACGTGTAACAGTCGATATCAATTTTCGAACGCTACATTTTTAACTAAATAACGCATAAAGAATAATAAAATTGGACTCAAATGTTCTCAAATGTGTTTCACATAAACGCTTTAATGTAAGTGTATTGTTAATAAAATCTAGCCCAACCATTATGTCATTCACACATGTTTGTTCATTGACCGCCAAACCCATAACATTTTAATTAATAGCAGATATTTGACGAAGTGATGNATGCACGTTTCTTCACAGATAAGCCTGTGCATTCCGCAGTTTACTTTAAACTCTACGCACATGTATTAATCCGGGTTTTCATAGAACGAGGCTCATACGAAAGATCTCTGTAAAAATCGAACATGTCCAGCTTTATGTATTTATTTGATGGGGAGGCATACTTGTAGTGATTGACGTATCCGTAAGAACGTCTGTCCCTTCATCTTTCCGTATTTCATTTTATTTTACAGATAAGTATATCCTGTTCCGAAAATTGCATTAAAAAATGTCATGTTACCTCAAAGAAAATGCATCTCATTTGAATGCATTCAGCTATAGAAGAAACGGGTTTCGGAAAAAAATCAACATGCTCAGTAACCCAAAAATTCATCATTTGGAAATGCTATTACTGCACAGGCTACTCTTGGACGACACTTTACGCACATGTATTAAACCCTGTGTTCCCACAGCGAGGCTAAATTTCATACGAAAGTAGTGAGAAGAAAAGATTTTGAACTATACGCACTACGTGTCTATGAAAATTTGGCTTTTTGGAAATAATATACATAAGATAGTAATAATTTTCTGTGTCAATTCAAAAGCGTAAAAATTAAACATTTGAATTCAATTAAGAGCATTATATAAAAAGAAAAAATCCTGACTGCAAACTTTGAATTCTTTTAAGGCGAACAGAGCAACGATCTATCAATAAAAGTTCGAAATTTATTAGATCAATGTGCATACTGATTGGTCAGGTTAATCCACAGACAATAGAACCGTTTGTATGACTACACGCCATCTTAAGTTTCTTGAAAACATGTTATAAAATAAGTTTGTTTTCCTTTTCCAACTTCAGGAAGTACATCAATCGCATTCTTCTACTAGATTCATCTATAGTATTTCGCAAATGACTGGCAACAATAATTTAATGCTTGATTTACGGAAAACGGTTTCCGTCCGAGAATGTTGCTTTCCACCTTCAGTCTTGATGTCTTCTGTCGAAAATCGGCGAATAAAACAGATTGTTCTCTGCAGTACAGAGATTGGACCTTATTTGCGAATTTTCGTTAACAATCGAAACAATTTACGGAACAAATGTCGTAAATTCCATATTCGTTATATGCTTTTCGGCTTCACGTGGCTTAATTTCACGGATTACGACAAGGCTCTGCGGGATTTACGACATTGGGTTGTCGTCTGATTAGAACGAGACATCAACAGAACATTAAGGCGCGTTCCAGCGACAACTTTGCGGTGTCTGAACAACAGGAAACAGCTGGACGCGCCCTTTAGCGTCAATCTGACCCTTGCTTCGCAGGCAATTGTTGTCAAACGGCAATGCGGTCCACGGTGGCATGAAATCGTTTGATGATGAATTGCAATGGTGCATCGTTCCCCTGAAAATTTATCTTTAATTATTACATGTACTCAACTAATTTTTAAACATTTAAAATAAATATACATGTAAATGATCTTCCTCGTCATTTCTTACATTTACAATTAATTACTTGCCTTTGCATATGTCTTTATTCCATTTTTGCGATAGAATACTGACCATATATGAGTCTCATTCTGGGAAAGCCCAAGATTAATGTATGTGCGTAAGTTGTCATCCCAGATTAGCCTGTGCAGTCCGCACANAGAAATAATTAAATTTTATACAAAGGCATTACTGAAAGGTATGCTTAAAAATGCCAACTCGGCCTTAAACATTACGTGTTGTCACTGAATATTGTTGCAGAGACAAATATTTTATGAATCTATCGTGTATATTTTTTATTTAAATTATATTGATTTACGATGTGATACATATCGACACTTGGTTTCATGTTTCACTTGTTTTCAATCGTAATGTGCGAAGTCATTAAGTACTGTTTATTGGAATAAAGCGGGTGTACACTATGATAACGTTGTAATCTGTCAAATTCTTCAGTACCATTTTTCAATCGCGGGTTACGTAATAGCCAATATGGCGGCGCCCATATTATCGATTCTGGGATTGTCTAAAAAACCCTGTGTTCCCACAGCGAAGAAAATAATTGTATTAACTCGTATTCAGTCGGTTACTCCATCTCGGGTTTGCGTCGGTCGCGGGCTTAATTGGACCTCGACGCTGACAGTGCAATACTGATCAATATACAAAGCCAATGACTAAATAAAATAGTCATTTAATAACGTTCTTTGAAATTGTGTGATTAATTATAATATTTTGATTTATGTACACATTGCAAATTCGAGATTTTGAACTATACGCACTACGTGTCAATGAAAATTTTGGGCTTTTTGGAAATAATATACATGAGATAGTAATACTTTTCTGTGTCAATTAAAAAGCGTAAAAAATAAACATTTTTATTCAATTAAGAGCATTATATAAAAAGAAAAAATTCTGACTGCAAACTTTGAATTCTTTTAAGGCGAGCAGAGCAACGATCTATCAATAAAAGTTCGAAATTTAATAGATCAACGTGCATACTGATTGGTCAGGTTAATCCACAGAAAATAGAACCGTTTGTATGATTACACGCCATCGTAAGTTTCTTGAAAACCTGTTATAAAATAAGTTTTTTCCTTTTCCAACTTTAGGAAGTACATCAATCGCATTCTTCTACTAGATTCATCTATAGTATTTCGCAAATGACTGGCAACAATAATTTAATGCTTGATTTACGGAAAACGGTTTCCGTCCGAGAATGTTGCTTTCCACCTTCAGTCTTGATGTCTTCTGTCGAAAATCGGCGAATAAAACAGATTGTTCTCTGCAGTACAGAGATTGGACCTTATTTGCGAATTTTCGTTAACAATCGAAACAATTTACGGAACAAATGTCGTAAATTCCATATTCGTTATATGCTTTGCGGCTTCACGTGGCTTAATTTCACGGATTACGGCAAGGCTCTGCGGGATTTACGACATTGGGTTGGCGTCTGATTAGAACGAGACATCAACGGAACATTAAGGCGCGTTCCAGCAACATCCTTGCGGTGTCTGAACAACAGGAAACAGTTGGGCGCGCCCTTTATAACGTCAATCTGACCCTTGCTAAGCAGGCAATTGTTGTCAAACGGCAATGCGGTCCAAGGTGGCATGAAATCGTGTGATGATGAATTGTAATAGTGGATCGTTCCCCTAAAAATGTATCTTTAATTATTACTCACCTAATTTGTAAACACTTAAAATAAATATACATGTAAATGATCTTCTTCGTCATTTATTACATTTACAATTAATTACTTGACTTTGCATATGTCTTTATTCCCTTTTTACGGTAGCATACTTACCATATGTGAGTATCATTCTGGGAAAATCAAGATTAATGCATGCACGTAAGTTGTCATCCCAGATTAGCCTGTGCAGTCCGCACAAGGTCATGGACGAAACTTTCCGCTTTTGTTTGAACCTTTCCGTTTAAAGGAGGTTTCTTCTAATCGAAAAACTAGTGTTTGCGGAAAGTGTTGTCCCTGACTACCATGTGCGAACTGCACAGGCTAATCTTGGACACTTACGCACATAAATTAAGTCCAATGTTCCCAGAACGCGGCTGATATATGTCAGACATTTAAAAAAAATACAACATTAAGTCGCAATCTAAACCTATCTTAAGATGGCACCAGTTACCCAAAATTCCGTACCGAAGGTTATATAAAGCCAAGCCATCCCCATCTGCCCAACTTAGGTTGACCACTATTTATTTCACTCTTGCCATCAGATTCTTCTGTGCTCAAACTCAACTAGTGTAATCAACTTTTATATACGATTTTCAATTTTCATGTCAACTTTCCGACGATCCTGTAATCAGTGTTGACTTCTTTACCACCATTGTTTACTTTAGATTACATGTTCATTCATTCCTGCGCGCTCCGTATTTCCTCGTACGATTGTCCAACATGTCGACAAAAGCCCCGAAGTAGCAATGTCAAGCTCGCTTTCGACTTTCTGTGCTTACATTACGCCTCATCGATTTTGGCTCTTGATTTTTTTGTCGCGTTTAGAAAGGACCTCGTTTGCAGACGTAATGGCCATGAAATAAAATCGTAATTTAGGTCCTTAATTAATTGTTGTTGATCCGGCATACATTCCTTCTGTTGTACGTTGTTATTTTTTCCGTTTTACTTTTGGTGTGTTTATAAAATGTAAATACGTGGTACCGTCACGTCAAACAAAACAAAGACAACACACAACGAAACCAATACATTTTTTTCATCAGCGTATTTATTAATAATCGCTGTTAATGTAACTGTATTTAACCTTTAGAGGAAAATGGACCAGGCAAATTCAATGGAGCCGCGTTCTGGGAAAACCAGACTTAATGTATGTGCGTAAAGTGTCGTTTAATAGTAGCATGTTTTATCCACACAGGCTAACCAGGGACGACACTTTCCGTTTTTATTGAATGTTTTGTTTAAAAGTTGTCTCGGAAACAAAAATTAAGTAAAGTGCGTAACAGTGTCGTCCCAGTTTAGCCTAAGCAGTCCGCACAAGCTCATCAGGGAAGACACTTTCCGCCTTAACTGAATTTGCGCTAAGAAGAGACTTCCTTCTAACGTAAACTATCATAAAATCGGAAAGTGTGGTCTATGTGCGGAATGCACAGGCTTATCTGGTACGACACTTTACATACATGCAGTAAACACCATTTTCTCAGACCGTGGCTTATTAAAGTAAACTGCATAACTAAATGTATAACATTAACAATCATTAAATAGTTATCATAATAAATGTAGACGTCAAAAGCACTTTTAGGTTATTGGTAGACATAAACGGTTAATTTAACATAAACAGTCATGTAACTCATTTCCGACTTTAAGCGTTACCGCCAAACAAAATGCCTTAAGGTTCATAATATAATATAATTCGATAAGATCACAAACAAACATAACGTGAAAGTGATCTTTTATGTAACAAATGAATCATCCCATTTAATTTTTATTTCGAAATTATCGACGCCTTAAGAAATATGTGTCGATCTGTTACGTCAGTAACGTAAACGTTTCAGGAGAGACGTTACGTGAAAAAGGGGATGCGGCGTAATCTGTCATGTTGTGACAGTGATTGTGCGCGGTTAATTAGAATTTAATTATAAATATTAATTGATATATGCACATGAAACTGTCAACATCAACTCAAAGTGTAAACGGGCAAATTGACCTCCCAGCTTTAGGCACTTTCTGTCAAATTCTAATTTAGATTTAAATTTATAACTTCCCAGATACGTGTGCCGATAAAAAACGTTTAATATAAACTAATCAAAATTGAATTGTTTAAATAAAACTTCAAAACATACTAGTTTGATTTATAACCATTTTACAAGTAACATATCTATGTATTAATAAAAACTACTTGAAGACGAATTTCGTTGAAACTAAAACAATGCCTTTTTTTCCAAAATACAATTTTAATGGTCCCATATTACCCAGAAATTAAAAAAAAATGTTTTAATTGTTTATGCTACAATAAATTGTTAGTGTCAGAGAAGCGACTATCGTTCGTGCTTAATCAAACACTATAAGAAAACATGAATACCCATGATGCATCGTGGGTTGAACATTATCAGCCGAATCAAAATAATGGCCAGGGATTGACAGTAGATAAATTGCTTCTAGCGTCATTAATAAGTATGGCACGCACCTATTAAGACCGAATTTCCATTTGTAACAAGTCGGAGTATTTCATTTGTAACAAATATTTAATTGCAAGCAGATGTGGACTTCAGGAAATCAAGCCCAACCATGTAACCCAGTCGTCAAATTAACGCGTTTTAATTGATTGAACATGTAATTCGGTTTCAATAGAAAAACTATTTGCAACGAAGATTGTGACAGTCGAGGGCGTAAGGTTTACAGAAACATATGCGTAGAATACTTTTGCCCAATAATAATAAATAACTCACTAGCATGTTCAGCTATTCTATTATTTATTGATTATATTAAAAAAAGAAGTTTGCACTCAAACCGCTTTCAAAAAGCGATTTATATAACGCATCTGATAACAGTTAACAGTAGATGTTATACAATATTTATATTTCAATTTGCAAAAACGCTCTGGAGTTTTAACAAAAAAACAATTCTAAACATTCTGTCATCACAAAATTTATCATGATTAATTTATTAATTTGTTTTATACTTTTATTGCCAAACGCTACGCTCAATTATTTTGTAACATTATTAAAGCTATAAAAATGTTTAATAAATTGTGTTACAATGTATAATCGAACCGGACCAATAAATCAATTTAATTTATGCAAAAGACATGCAAAAATAGTTCAAATAACGGGCAGTTAAAATCAGAAAGCAATACATACTAATAGAGAATATATCAATTGTCAATTTTCGCGAGACCATAAATAAACGTTCATTAAATTACTTAAAGTGTTTATTATTAACTGTCAACACATACACACCTGTAAATAGCATACTAAATCATAATATCAAGAATGATATGTGCTTTATGTGGGTGGGTAGGTGCTCAGCTTATATTCAATAAATTGTAAAATAAACGATTCCTAAACTTAATTGATATAAAACACAAAACACTTTTCAAATATCCTTCAATATTTTTATTGAAAGTTGTCAAAGAAACACAATAAAATAAAAATAAAATATTATCGAAAACAACTCAACGAAACATGTTTAATGCATGTTTGAATTGAGTTCTTAAAGAAAAACACACACAAACTAACAACACATGTTTTAATTTTATTTATATTTTAAACCAGCTCTCTGGACTCTTACTCTAATTATTGAGTATTAACGAGTGTTTTGTGTGCCCATTATTACTACAATTTTTGAGTATTAACGAGTGTTTGGTGAGTCCATTATTACTACAATCATTAAGAGTCCCAGTAATGGTTTCTGTCATAAACTCTTGTCATGCGTTCTATTCTTGTTCCATTCGTTATGGCGAGAACTGTATGACGTAACGCAAATGACGTAACCGGCACTAATGACGTCGTAAACGTCCATTAGCGAGTAACTAGAATGTCGTTGACGTAACATTATATTAACTGTTGTAAAAACGTTGCCAATGATCGGAACGAAAGACAGGTCAATTAGGCTGTTTGTGATGATAATCTGTGTATGGCCCAAGATTAGCAGTTGGCTGACATAGTTCGCACGCTTGGTTCAAAGACGATCGGAATAAGTTGAATTCTGAAAATGGTCTCACGTTGCTTTCTATTAGAAATTTTGAAATACTTTCTTTTATGTTGATAATTGCGTTTGTAACGACTTTTACCTGTTTACATGACATTAAGACCAAAATATTTGTAAGCAAAAAAATTAATCACCAATTTGTTTATTAACGTTTTTACCATGTGTACTGAAAATGTGCAATGCGCAAAATTGTTAACATCTAACAGCAAAATAAACCATGACCTTTTTAGCCGCCAACAACGATATGTTCAAACGGCATGGATTATTTAATCGAAACGTTGTCTCAACACATATACGAGTACTAGTGTATATGATAATGCATTAGACAGATCTATGCATGATATTTTTTTCAAACGCTTGGCTACGTTGTGACAATAATAACGGTCTCATATTCCCATTGTCTGCAATGTCAGTGCCGATACTATTCATTATTTATAAAGGTGTTTTTGTCCACAAACGGTGTTGCTATCTTTATTATTGTTAATGGGGGATAATCTCTTCCATAATGAATTTCAAAATTCATTACCCCTATTAAAATGCATGATCACCGTTTCTACGTGAATGCTTTCGGACGTAGATGAAGTCATTGTGATAATCTGTTGTTTAGAAAGAGATGAAATATTCATATAATGTTATCTTCGACTTGTATCAAAATTCAGAATTTTATATTTTCTGCTGAACTGACATTAAAACCTTAACTAATCATTATCGAGATTGTCATTTAGTCCGGGCTTGCCACCGTAAAGGAGTCTCAATGACAAACCAACATGTCGCAAACTGTTGTCTGTTTCAGTAACTTTTCGAATGATCTATCTGTAGATTAATGTCTTTAAATGATTATTTTTTGTCGGTCGTTTTTAATTGAGTTCTTTTAGATTACTTTCACATGTTGCAATCAGAACGCTGTGATCTGAGTCGGACATATCACAGTAACAGACGTGTCACAGTATTCTTTGAGAATCGTTGGTTAAAGAACCTTCACATTTCAAACTTATTTCAAATGAACCGAATGGTTGACGTATCCGACTAGCAATGTTAAATTGTCACCCTTTTGAAAACGAGGCTTGTCGGTTGGGTCTGGGGTCGGTCTCGGGGGTCAATCCAATCACTGGTTTTAGTTCCACGATCTTCTCAGTGGCACAAAGCACCGGTTCTACCGGTAAAATAAATTAACGACGCTCTTGGAAAATCGGGCTTAATGCATGTGCATAAAGTTTTTCCCGAGATTAGCATGTGCAGTAGGTACAGGCTAATCGGGTACGACACTTTTCGCCTATACTGGGTAACAGAAGAGAAGAGACTTCCTTTAAAGAAAACATTTCATAAATGCGGAAAGTGGTGTCTCTTATTACCCATTGCACTCATGAAAAAGTTGATAACTTTAAACAACTCGTCCTACGTTGTTTGGCCATTCACTGAATTAATTTTACATTGCTCCCTTGTGTAGATAAAATAGTACTTCGATTGTACAATGTCATTCATAATGTATGTCAGATATTTAATTTTCAATTAACGGCGAGATGCGGTTCTGACAAACTGTTTCATACCGACATTAGAATCGCTTTCACAGGTACAATGATGCGAAAAGATGCGGCAAACATGAATAAATAACTACTTTTTCTCAATAGGTCTTTGCACGTTCAATGTTTCGAAAAATACCGCACTATAAATAACACAAAACATAATGAAAATGTTAAGATCGTAAAACTTATATATAGTTTTATAAGTATGCATAAATAAATAATCAACCATGTAGATCGCTTTTAATAAATTAAATGGTTACTGCGGTAAATGATATCGTAAAAGATAAATTCAAGTGGCGTCCCGTTACAAATTTGTTTTTCCACACAATGTCTTTATTATTTACTTCGCACCTGTACGTTAAACGGTGTGAACATAGTAAATTATGTTAGCTGAATTTCAAAACTATTTTGTCAAAACATGGGAATTCCCATAAATATACGCTCATAAATTAAAGTAACTAAACAAATTTCTTTGACAAGGGACCACGTTGGTTTACATAGGGAGACGATGCGATATTCGTCTTTTATGATTCGTGTGAGCTCGTTACCTTTCCTGAAGATTATTAAAGATGAGCTTGTATTTCTACATCATCATTACCACTTAAATTTTGTTATTTATACGATTTTAGTATCATTGTTTTAGAGCCACCGGGAGGTCCCGGATGCGATCCCAACTCTTGGAGCATTCTCAAAGACACACAGTAATTGTTCTACTGAGAAAACGGACTCAAAACATACTAAAGCACACTAGAATTAAAAATATTTCAGTAAACAAGAGCAAGTTTGAAATTGCAGAGCTATTTAATAGAACATTCCTTCAAATTTTCGAAGTGGCCAAAAGTATAACAGGCATTGTTGCTGAGGCACACCACCGATCCTCATAAATACACTGGAGAGGAACCGCAAGAGATCGAAATAGGCACACAATATCAACAGTGTTCGATTCCAGCAATAATTGACGAATACAGACCACACCCGATGCCTCGAAAGTGCGGGGACCGACAAGAAAACGTCAAGACATTCGAACTTCGAGCCAGTTTTGAACTAAAATAAGAACTATATTTTGCTTCGCTTCGCCTTTTGTGCATTGTTTATTTCGTAATTTAACAACAACACCTGTGTTTCTTTGTCTGTAGATAGACCAGCGAGGAACATGACTGTTAGAATATTAAATATAATAATAAAAAATGTCATGCGCATGCGCTTTGTGCACTATTGTGAAAAACACATCCACGTTTCCAACTTTGT
Organism: Dreissena rostriformis; assembly: GCA_007657795.1. Classification (NCBI taxonomy): domain Eukaryota; kingdom Metazoa; phylum Mollusca; class Bivalvia; order Myida; family Dreissenidae; genus Dreissena; species Dreissena rostriformis. The sequence continues at coordinate 22,963 of VMBQ01006535.1, read as the reverse complement.
ACCAACCGAATACGATATTTAACATTAGACTCGCAACAGATAAATAATAATTGTGTCGCATTTTATTAACTGAATATTTAATTTTATATGCAAAATTAAATAGCGGAATTTTATCGCAATTGCCATCGCTTTACCACAAAATTGCGTTTAACGATCTCGATTGTGTGATGCAAAATTAATTTCCCGGGATGTTTTGTCACAGTCAATTACTCCACTGATTGTTTAAGTTTTTTTGGGGGAAATTCGAACAGATTTACCCACTGTATTGGTTAACTTTTCAATTTACCATAAAGATGTCAAATTACAATGAGCGTGAGTACGTCGTAAAGATGCAACCGTTTCTAATGAAAGATGATTTATAAACGGTTGTTTATTCGTCCAACACCTTTGTCGAATACCATACCTTCAAAATTTGCTCTTGATACTTAAAGGGTTTTTGCGGACTGAACATTTAAATCTGGGGCGACACTTTAAAAGCATGCATGCATTAATGCCGATTTTTCCAGAGCGAGGCTCATTTATATATTTCGAACACTCAATGCCTCGCAGAAAATTTATGTCTCTTGCTTTAACACGAAACAATTGTTAACAAAAATACATGCTTAATGACATTTCATGTCGTATGGCAAAATGTCAACAGCTTACGGCTGAAATTCAATTACACCTACACGCATTAAATCAAGCCGCTAATCGTATATTCATGGGCTTTGCATGCATCGGAAAGCTTATCGGGCTGACGCTTCGAGCGTGGCGAATCAGGGTTTAATCGCTACAGAACTATTTTGAACAAATAGATCATTAGCGCGATTTGATACGTTTTCCTGAACAAATAGATATTTAGCGAAGCTTGATAAGTTTTCTTTGAGGGGGCAACGGGCCGTCAGATGCAATGTCGGGTTTGAGACTTGAAGACCGTGGTTATCGCGAGAAATGTGCCCGTCCTGATTGCTCCACGCACCTAGCGTTCCTCATCAAAAGCTGAGTGGCTCTTTGTTGATTTCCGTTTTGACTTAACTTTTCAACGTCAGTCGCGTACACTGTTTAACCGTCGTGTTCTCTACAAGTTGAGCCACAGACGTTGCTAAGTCCTGATTCGTGGATGAGCCGCGTTTTGGGAAAACGGGGCATGTGCGTAAATGTTCGTTCCTGATTAGCATGCACAGTCCGCGCAGGCTAATCAGGTACCACACTTTACGCTTAAACTGGATTTTTGCTTAAAAAGAGACTTCCTTTAAACGAAAAATTACATAAAAGCGGAAAGTGTCGTTCTTGATAAGCCTGTGTGGGCTGCACAGGCTCATCTGAAACGGCACTTTACGCACAAGCATTTAGCCCAGTTTAAGCACAACAAGGCTGTGTATATTGTTACAGGGCCATTGTGAAGCCGGTTTTAACACTTGTTGTATTGTTTAAAGGTCACTTATTTCAGATGTTAATGTACAGTTCTCTCAGATTTACTTACAAGTATCGAGTTCTGCTAATATACATATTACTAGGGCAAAAAAAATGCACAGATCTTTAAGTCAAAATATTTATTAAATATCTTTGGTTTAAACACATTTTTTTCAAATTAGAATATTCAGAAATCTGCATTAATATTATGAATGAAAAAATGATGCTGCAAAGCTCTTTAACTCGATATTGAAAAGTTCATACGTTTTACATAAAACTATTAATATTTACGATAAACATTACTATTAATAAACATCTATTTTTAGCAAATTGTTGCATGCCACGATTGTCAGGGAATGAATAACTAGCGGCAAGTTAACAATTCAGCGGAATGCGTCTAAATTGGGCAAAAGTGGCATAGTTATCATCACTCTGGATCATTGCGGCGATTATTGCATAATAGCTGATCATTGCGGCGATTATTGCATAATAGCCTCTGGTTTAACAGTCGCCATTTTGAAGAACTACATCAAATCATAATTTAAAAAGACTTTACAGTACAATTTAATTTTACACCNTGTGTGTATCAATATTAAATAGTTGGTGAATACCCGGGTAGCCGGTGAAAATTTGACCTATCGGCTAAAAATTACAATTTTCCCCGGATAGGTCATAGGGGAAGATCCACCCTTAAATGCAGTCGTGAAGACGCAGATGAAGCTGGCAATAAACTATAAAATACATGTACAAACACAAAGTGGATAGCGGTAACCTTAGCTGACCCACGTGGTTGTTTCGTGATAAGTGACCAGTACCATCTGGACTCCTCGTGGAGTGTGTTAGTGTTCTGATCATTTTAAGTTAAAAGTTGGTGTTATGTTATAAAAGTGGTGGATTAGAAAAAGAATGTACCTCTTGCTATAGTTTCTGGAGTTTTATTGTTTAAGATGTTCAATATGAAGATGTCACGGTCAATTACCACGTGATAAATGTAATGTTATGCAAGTGCATTTATTTGGAAACATAAATTTATACACGAAACAACATCTCAAATTAGTCTACACTGCGTAACGTTCGCACTTGTATCATATTTTTTAAGGCCTATGACGAGCGCGTGTACCCGTGCAGCACGTGGTTGTGTACCACCGTGCAGAGCGTGTTTCAAGACACGGCCAGGGTGAAGGGGTTCCGACACTTGCAGGGTTACATGCAGGGAGACAACTCGGCCGGTACGTGCGGTAGAATTGATCATTAAACATCAATGTTTTAGCCAAATATTGATAGTCTTGTTTGTTTTCGGTTATATAAAAATAGTAGGGAGGCCAACGATTCATGAAATCATATACGAATATTCGTTTTCCCTCATTAAATTATATTACAATATTCAATTAATGAACCTTTAGATTCAAATGTCCGAACTTTTGAACGTCCGAAAAATATTATGATTCTTTGTCGTCTGAAAAATAACAATCGACCGCATTCTTCAATGTGCCTGTCAGAAGAAGTGGTTTAAAGAAATTATAATTTCAAAACAATGAATGAATTTTCATAGTTTATACATGTCTTTTTTTCAGACCAAAACGGGACATTGAATTTTGACATTTCATTACAAAAAGATTCAAATAGTTACATCGATTTGCGGCGATAACAGCAATTGCAAGACGATTCCAATAATAACGATGAAACAGTTTACGGCGAAATATGTACCCACAAATGATCTTGGCGATGTTATGAACGACTTTTTATAATGCACATTAACGTATCTCATATTTTATTTTACGTTATCATTGTTTATGACCTTAAGACGGGCACTGAAAGCGAAATTTCTCTATAGTACAGCGCAGACAAATCTGTGAATCATTGAATCTCATTTGTTTGCGGTACCTTAAGTTGTTTTTGAAGACAGGTAAAATATTACCAGTCATCTACAATATGCTTAAATAGACTAATCTATATTAGTGACTTATACGTACATCAATATGTTAACGACATGCGTCTTGCATTGTTTGCTATGTTTATGAAATACTATTGGATACCCTGTTCGTTGTTTCCAATATTAAGGCGCCACTTTAGTGATGAAGCCACCAATACTGACCCGCATTCCTGCCGAAGGCGGCGAAGATTTTCAGCGGAAGTTCGTTGTGTGCACGCATCTGCCGCTAGGGGAAGAAAACGGACATCCAGAACCCACAAGTGATCACGTGTACATCGAGCACATGCCGGAAATGACGGTGTTTGTGAGCACGTTTCATGTACGCAACTGTTAATAGCAAATAAGATCAGATCAGATCAGATCGTGTAGCTTTTGTTTTATAACGTCGGCTGATGGTGTTAACGTAATAATTTACCCAGTAGAGTATTTTCAGATCAAACTTTGATATGTACATTTTAAATTTAGTGTCATAATTTACATGGAGCGCAATAATAAAGAAAACATCGTTTTATTCTCAGGGCATCGCAAGCGAGGAGAAGTGGACGTATGAGACGCAACGTCTGGCGGAGACGTTACGTCATACACACAACGTCAGAATGGACTTCTACCTCACAGCGACCTACAACAGTCCCTTCCAGATCGTATCTGGTTTGTCAAATATGAGACATGAGATCTGGTTTGTCAAATACGACCCTAATCAGAAAATCGCCATTAAAAACAAAATCCCAGAACTTAGATACAGATCTCAGAAACTCGAAGTTCCAGCCATGTTTTCTTGGGCACTCGGTCTTCTACTAACCTTCATTTCCATTCTTATATCTGTTGTGAAAACGTCGTTCAACGTGTCAGTGTTCGTAAAAAACAATTGGTCCGATATCAAGGAACGCGTGGTCGTCGTCACGAAGACGCTGCAAGACAACGTCTCCGTCGGTGCTTTATCGAGGTCGGGCGTGGCCGTCATCTCGTCGCTATGGAAACTCACAACTGCCGTGGTGACAGAGCAAAATGACATTTTTAAATAGGTGCGATGATAATATGATATTGAAATATACGTTATATCTATACACCCCAAATCATTTTGAAAATGTTATTGGATAACCGTGCGGGAGAAATACTGAGTCACCACCACAATGGGAAACAGGAAAATACACCACACTCCTGCGCCTATTTATTTATTAAAACTAGATAAAGATAAAGCGCTTACAGAACCATGTCGGACAAGGCTTTTTTATTTAGATTTATATTTGGGTTTTAAGTCAATTTCCTAAACTCAATAAATTTAACAACTATATAAACACATAAATACACATAATTTGTGTGTGGAATGGTCATGGTGTTAATTCTATGGCCGTTAGTTTAAACATATTTTATTGTATATACACATTCATTTACAAACGATTACATATAATAGACAGTTTGAGGTACATGTATTCAAATGGATTGGGACTAGAGTTATACCAACATCATCGAAGGGCCCTCTCTATGGCCGTTCGTGCCCTTCCTTAAATTAAAGTGTTCGTATTTGATCTTGTTGCTGGCTAACAGTTACGTCCGCGGCTAATCACGCCTCGGAAATGCATTAATAAGTTTTTAATTGAAAAAAGTTCAATCGTAAGAAACAAAAAAAAAAAAACACTTTCATTTATTTTTAATTTAGTTAAACCGCCCCGACCACAGACAGTTCATTCAAATACTCCTACAGAAGGAATACCGTGAACGTTGACTGACCCCGTAGAATAATCCCGCCACTGAATGCTCGTCGTCCATATGGCACATGGTTACGGTATCTCCCTTAACCATGGCAACGGTAACCGTTGGGGACGCCGGGTCCCACTGGTGACCATTGGCTCCGCTAACGTATATTGTCGAAAGCGGAACGTCATTTTTGTGGATCGCGCAATGCGTCGCGTGACCATCGTAGGTCATGATTGTTGCATTGTCGAAAATAAGGACCTGACCTTTACCGAGGAGATGACATTCGCGGACAGAGTAGCTCCCGACCAGACGCTGGTCTGGAGCTACACTGGTCAAATATGGCATAAGACCCATTTTCATATTACACGTGTCATATGCTATTGACATTAGGATATTCGAGACGAGATGTAAGCTCTTCTATTCAAAGAGTGCTCGTTCAGAGATGAAATAAGTCGTACTGCTATTGCACTTAATTGAATTTTATCATCCATTGTACGAGTTTGAAAGATAAATCAGCAACATGTAAACTCAATAATTCGGACAACATCATGATGCTGTTTAAACAGCAACCCACGAACATGGTATGTTGTATCAACGACATTGCAACCTCCACGTAGTTTTCGGCGTCATCATGCTGTCGCACAGACACTGTTTTCTGCTTTGAATCGGATAGGATCGGAATAACATCAATGAGATTCGGTATTTAAATTGAAGTTCGCTACCGGCCTGTTGTCGTGATATATCATGTTATAAAAACCTGAGCTTCGTGTGCCATCATTGTAATGGAAAAAACACATACAAACCGTCGACTTGGGCCATTAATACATCTTGTTGACACTATATATTATATAATGAAAACATGATTCTTCAACAACAGCACATACGCTGATGTGACATTGTGCAACAAGGTCGGATATTGGATTAATCGATACTTCAAACTGGTTAGGTTTAAAATATATTTATAATTAGAAAACCTTGTATAATCACGATTGTCAACGAATTTTTTTCCTTCTGAATCCGATGTATTCATATTGTGCTACGCATTGTTTCTATTCGTATTTTGTGATAAGAGTTTTCACGTTGTAAGACATCCTAATATACGAATTAAGGATTGTTGTTATAAACATATCTTTCAACTAAGGTACGTTTTCAAGATACCTAATCCTCTACCTCGTAATTGCAATTATTTAAATTGTGAATATTCGCCAGCATACAAGCCAAGTAATAGTAACTATATACAACATGAAATATATATATTACATTAAACTGGCCTTGTTCATGATTTTCACACGTGCACTGTTTTANCAGACTATATACAAACATGACATTAATACAACATACCAAGCAAGTATGACAACACATATACATATACTCAGACTATATACAAACATGACATTAATACAACATACCAAGCAAGTATGACAACACATATACATATACTCAGACTATATACAAACATGACATTAATACAACATACCAAGCAAGTATGACAACACATATACATATACTCAGACTATATACAAACATGACATTAATACAACATACCAAGCAAGTATGACAACACATATACATATACTCAGACTATATACAAACATGACATTAATACAACATACCAAGCAAGTATGACAACACATATACATATACTCAGACTATATACAAACATGACATTAATACAACATACCAAGCAAGTATGACAACACATATACATATACTCAGACTATATACAAACATGACATTAATACAACATACCAAGCAAGTATGACAACACATATACATATACTCAGACTATATACAAACATGACATTAATACAACATACCAAGCAATAATGACAACACATAAACATATACTCAGACTATATACAAACATGACATTAATACAACATACCAAGCAAGTATAAAAACATATATACATATTCTCAGACTATATACATACATGACATTAATACAACATACCAAGCAATCTATGAAACCACATATACATATATTCATACTATTTACATACAATACATAATAACAACATACCAAGCAAGTATGACACCATATACATATATTCAGACTATATACATACAATACATAAATACAATATACCAAGCAAGTGCATTATAAATTGTATTATGGAAAAAAACATTTAAACAAAATGAAACCTAAATACGCAACATTTGTATGCAAAACATACATACACGTGTCGTATGGAATCACGAATACTCGTAAAGAAAAACAGCAAAATGTATAATGTTTAATAATCACACCAATACTATAAATACTGTTTGTGATTTGCTAATGTCATTGCTACTGATGATGGGCTTACGTACAATAAGTATTAGCACTAGGAAAGTACGTTAAACTGGAAGAGATGTTAACATGGATCTATGTGATCCTGTTCAGATACTTGGCATATATGCAGATCATCGTGACTTCCATGGATTGGTTCTCTACACATAACAGGGTCCCATGTGACGTCATATGCAGATATAGGAGATAGGTAGATGCTTTGTTCTTTCACACATACGTCATCAGTCGTATTAAGAGCGACAAACGTCGCATAATCGATTACGTCAGACGTCGAGTGGTAAAGTGGATCGTTCATTCGAGTTGATAACGAGTCTCCTCACGGTATTTAAGCTGTCCGAAACTAAATATTCCTGAACCTCATCGTATATTAGTTTATCCTGCTCGACCATCTTTTTCGCGTCCGGATTGACTCGATTTTGTTGCTGTCTCGACTCTTTTGTCCGTCGGATTTGTCTGCGTCTGAAATAATAATAATTGAGTAGCGCAATGTGAAAACGGGGTTTAATGCATGCGCATAAAGTGTCGTCCCAGATTAGCCTGTGCAGTCCGCACATGCTAATCAGGGACGACACTTTCCGCCTTAACTGGAATTTTCGTCAAGAAGGGTCTACATGTTAACGAAAAATACAATAAAAGCGGAAAGTGTCGTCCCTGATTAGCCTGTGTGGACTGCAAAAGCTAAACTGGGACGACACTTTACGCACATGCATTAAACCCCTTTTCACAACGCGCGGCCCAATTGTTAAATTACTTATATGTGGGTGAACATTTGAACATATTCCTTAAAAGAACTATGAAACCATTAACCAGTGTAAATTAACGGTTGTTTCTTGAAATGCTACATATAAAAAAAACGCCCTTCTCCTATGGCATTATAAAGATCAATCATAAGGAGTACTCGTGTTTTACCTTGCAAACACAGCGACCACAACGATGGCTGTCACAAGGACAACCGCGACCACACAGGCAACTAGGATAGGGATAATCAGTTCTAGATCCGTTCCACTTTGACCTTAACAAACATAGTACATGTACGGTACAAGGTGATATACTGGTGTATGCGATCAAACAAAATCTAGAATTGGAATACGACAGTTCTATTTCACTCAACAGCTGTTTACCATGTTAGCAGTTTACTTATGATGTCTAATTCTATTTGAACGATAGTTCCTGTCATTATTGTAAAGCTTAATCATGGATGACTTTACATATAATTGTGTAATTTAAACACACACATTCATTCTACATGTCATTAAGCTAGCATGCATGTGTTAAATGACACTATCAATTGATTGAAGCCAATTACAAGACATAGTTAGGTATCTCTGCGGTGTGGTAAACTGACCGAACCGTTTTGAGTCCGTTCCGACCGATGGCCATGTCAAGCGCAAGAAACGCCGGGACCCAGGGTGCATCCGGAATCTACATTGAAGAAGTCGTTTTATTAACTGTTCTTGTTAAATCTTATTTCATCCTGTTGACGAACCATTCACCACTATTTGTGGATAGGTAAATTCATGTTCCCTGTTATTATACTACAATTTGGCGCTGCGAGCACCCAACTTGCTGTTATTTTTTTACTTTAAAAAAAAGTCAGAAAATTTATCTCGGCAAATTGCAAGTCAGCCATCTTGAAAATGTTCAAGAATACTTTCATCATCTGTTGTCATTTTAAATGCATATGTTTCCATTAATATACTATTTCCTTATTGCAATTTAGGTATAAGTAAGTGAATTAACCAACTTCGTCGTGTTTTGTCAGTTATTTTGCTGATTTCGACGCCTGGTTCAGTACGGACATTTGCGGTCATTTCAACCATGTAATTGCTTTTCATTCGCTCTATTTGCCATCTATATTTAGCTGTACATTTGTATTGTGATTGGTTTGCCAAAAGTCAGGCGAATCTCCACATTAGTATCAATTCTTTTTCACATGTGAGTAGAGTATTTCTTTACTCCCATATATTTGCCATTTTGCCATACAAGTATCATATTTTTCACAATCATTGGTTCTAATTGACAAGAATTATTGGTGATACTTAAACTTAATTAAGTAATAAGACATTTAATTCAGAAAATATATCTATAGAGTGTTCTTCTTATTGGATAACATTTTATTATTTCATCGATTTTGGAGTCCTTTTTGCCCCTGGTTAATATAAGACATAAAGTCCATATTTTGACCTTGTTTATTATATGATGCTTGACCTGTGTTGACCCGTGTTGTACTATAAAAGTCCTTCATAAACGTTTTAGTGTCTAATAGACAAATAATAATAATTTCTCTAGTTATTATGTAATAACTAGCGAATTTCAGACATTGTATTTTCTCATTAAAACTTAAATATAAAATTTGAGATTAATTTGTTACATTGATTTGTGATTCAATCACATTTTCATTAGTTATTTAGTGATAACTTGTGAATTTCTCATTTTAAAATAGTCATTTTGTCAAGTAGATAAATTGTCTATTAACATTTGTAAACATTGTCCGTGATTGAGTCAATTTCATTACAAGTGATGTTCGTACCTTCACTCGTTATCCTTTATTCTTTATCGAGGTTGGGTTCATTTAATCATTTCACCTCATTGTGGTTTGTGAATTAATTGTCAATTTAAAGTTTAAAGGGGCATTTAATTGTGGAATAATTCCTTGTTTTTTTTTATCTGCGTGTATACGTCATTTTGTGACTTGTAAATATTATTATTAACAAGTCTCTTGTTGTGTGCTAGTTATAGCAACCAACTTACCTGATTTATCAAGACTGTTGGTATTGGAATGTGATTTGAATTATCTGTCCAATGATATATTGGAAAGGATTTTGATGAATTACCGTAAACTGTAAATTTGTACATGAGCGCACTCATTCGGTATATTACCGTAGTCCCTTCAATAAATTAAATTATTTTTTTGTGCGAATTGTGTACGTTGATTTAAATTTATTATTTTTTTGTACCAAGTAGTGGAACTAGTAGTTAATTCATGTTCATTAAACATAATTAAACTATATACGTAATTTTTCATCATGGCATTCATGGATCGTTCAAAGCGTATTGACGTTGATACTGCATCTGAGGAAGATTTGCAAAAGCTTCCTGGCATTGGTCCCAAAGTGGCCAAATCTATTATCGCGTTCAGGGAAATGAACGGAAGTATTACTAAGGATGATTTAGCCAATATACCACATATCAGGTCTTCTCCACTCTTGTGGTCCATGCTCATGTTCAGTAATTCTGAACCTGAACTTCAGTCGCTTCCGAATATCGGTGATCAGGAAGGGTCTTATAAAGAGATGGAGAAAGATGAGGTGTTTGAGCAATCTAGTGGAAAAGTAGATGAACCGGTCGCCAACGTGGGCCTATATGTTATAGATAGGGTGTCGGCAGCTATTGATAGTGCCCCCCTTCGTGGTCCTCCTTCAATATATGTAAGATCATCGGAGTTTAAGGTGCTTGATCAGGGTGTAAGGCCTAAAGTGGCACCGCACATGACGGAGGCAGTGTGGCATAAGGGGTCGGTGGATCAGTCTGCGTCATATTGGACTAGGACATCGACACATGTGTCATTTGAGCCTAAGTCTGTGCAGTACCAGCCTGCAACTGCAACGCATCCCAAGGTGGAACTAGGATGGCAGCAAGGGTCATTAAACCATTCTGCTCAAAATAGGCCGGTGACATCGACACCTTATATGTCGATGAACCATGGTATGCAGGCTGGCCCATACCAAGCGATGGCTCAAATGCCCACGGCACATGGGACGTACCCGGTACAATACCATGCCATGGCACATGGGGCTCAGCCTCCAATGTCCATGGCATCTGGGATCTATCCCGTACAATACCATGCCATGGCACAAGGATCTCAGTCTATGCCGTATCAGGTCATGACGCAGGTACCGGTTTCGCAAGGTGNAGCTTCACTGACCACGAGGCGGTCCCGGAGTAGGTTTAGACTACCCGGATTGCGGCCAGCGCCTGCTCCGGTGCTGACTGCACTTGATTTCCCGGCACTGCCAGGGCCTATGCGAGTCAAGAAAGAGTCTCAGGTGGAGGAACCGTCCCCAATCCGGCGCCTCCGAGCTGCATTGCGTTGCCGGACACAGCTAGATTGGGTAGGTTGGAAGTCTAAACCCGAAGGGAGACCTTTGCCTCTAATCCGGTATTGGTAAGCCTCTCTGGGCTGCCAGCTGTGCCGGTGGAGGTGAAGGTTGAACTGGTGGTTTCATCGCCGACAACACAAGGCTTGCCTGTGTTGCCGGTGCAAGTTGCTAGATTGGTGAAGTCCGTGGTCGCGGCTGGCTCCATGGGAGATGCGATCGTCATCTCTGACTCGGAAGAGATGGAGGTCGGAGGGCGAAGTAGAGGTGGAGACCAGGGATAGGTCCCGGTCTCATCAAGGTGAGGAAAAGGAGTGGAGGAGGCAGGTCCGGTATTGCCCAGTGTGCGGATTCAGGACACGGACGGTTAGAAAACATGTGACACACCAGCATCTCCCACCTGTTTTTGGTCGCATTGAATGGAAGGACCCGGCATTGGATCATCTCCGGTTCAGAGGAATCATGTTCATCGTCTATGGTCTGGATCTCCAGAGCATTGATGATGTTATGGTTTACGTGCGCCGGGTTAAGCTGACCATTCCGGAGAATTCTTGGCTTTGCGACACTGATCAGGTTTTAATGGAAAGGGTGTGCGTTAGGTTTCACTGGAAGATACCGGCCGTATTTCATGTCTCACGGGTTAACTCCCGGGCACTTCTCTTCCACTGGAGAGTGATGGCCGCACTTCTTCGAGTGTGCAGGCCTGAGGTGAGGTCTAATTTCTTCGCCCAGAAGTTCGAGTGGCGCAGCGTGATCCGGGCGGCTGGGGCGGCTCTGGAAACTGAGTCGTCACAGAGACCCGGACCCTCTTGTACGGTTTCAGCGGTTCGGAAGACTGGGTTGGCTCAGGAAACTGAGCTGGCACAGGAATCCGGACCGAATTGTGTGTCAGTAGCGGTTCGGGAGGTTGTTTCGGCTCTTGAAACAGAGTCGATGCAGCTGCCCGGGCCAGTGTTGATGGAAGCCCAGGCGACTGTGTCGGGTCAACATGTTGATCTGGCTCAGGGACCTGAGTTAGCTAACGCTCTAGTTGAAAGAGATCACGTGGCATGGTCAATGTCGGAACCTGAATCCCTGGTAGAAGACCTGAACGATTCTGTGAACGATGCCTCTGTGGTCCGGGAGTGGGAGTTGTCTAGGAATGCGGAACTTACCGCATTTGATAGCCACTTTCACCTGGACCGCAGTGGCAAAGTGACCTGGATCAGTTCCATTGAGAATCTAGTGAGGCATTCCGTGGGGACTAAACCTGAGGTATCGGTGAGGGTTAATGGGGGGATTGCAGTTTTCTGTGATCCACCCAACTACCCCATGGATTATCCATGTGTCGCTGGTTTCGGGTCGGCCGTCGGAGTGCATCCAAAGACGTCTCTAGTGGATGTTGAAGGGGCGGTCCTTCGGTCGAGCAGGAGTTAAGGAAAAATGGAGTGGTCGCGCTAGGAGAGATTGGTTTAGACCAGATGAAGCCTGAGAAGGAGTGGGGCAGACAGAAAAGGATGTTTGTGGGACTGTTAGAGCTGGCTTGCCCTAGGCGACCAGTAGTCCTGCATATTCGGGGGCGGGACACTCACTCGTGTGCGGTGAGTGCTCTTGCTCTTCGTCTCATACAGGATCATGTCAGTCCTACACAAAAAAATCATCTTCACTGCTTTGCGGGAACTCCTGATCAGGTTCTCAGTTGGTCCGCCTCATTATCTCGGTGCTACTTTAGCACCTCTGGTCTCGCTGCGCGTTTTGACCAGGTGCAGAAGTCTGCCGTCCGAGAGATTAAGGCTGATAGGCTGCTGGTGGAGACCGACTCTCCGTACTTGCGTGTCCGGGGTAAGCTCCATAACACTCCGGCATACGTGGGAGAGGTGGCCAATGTTGTGGCTCGGATACGGCGTGTGACCCTTGCGGAGGTTCTACGCACTACCGCCAAGAATGGGAAGCGTTTGTATAACCTTTAGGGGGTCACATGCTGGAACTGAGCACTATGCGAGTTGGGGATCGAACCGTAGGAGGGTGCCACCATTTGGGGCGCCCAGTAACGAGTGCGAGATGCGGTCAGTTTATTGGCCGACATTGTTCCAGGTTGTGCTAGATGCGGTCCATTGTATGGCCAACATTGTTCGAGGTTGTATTTCCCGATGTCGGTTTAGGGGCCGACAATGTTCCAGGTTGTGCTAGATGCGGTCCATTGTATGGCCGACATTGTTCGAGGTTTGATTCCCGCGGTTGGTTTGGGGGCCGACAATGTTCGAGGTGGTACTAGATGCGGTCGGTTTGATGGCCGATGGTTGTGCTAGCTGCGGTCGAGTATATGGCCGATACTATTCGAGGTTGTACTAGATGCGGTCGGTTTGATGGCCGATGGTTGTGCTAGTTGCGGTCGATTATATGGCCGATACTATTCGAGGTTTGATTCCCGCGGTCGGTTTGGGGGCCGACAATGTTCCAGGTTGTGCTAGATGCGGTCAATTTTAGGGCCGATATTGTTCAAGATTGATCTAGATGCGGCCAGTGGTAGGGCCGACACTGATTAGGCTAGTGGCACGCATAGGGTGGGTATTGGATGGGATCCTATAGGTCTTTAGGGTCACTAATTAAAATATGATTAAGGAGTAAGGTCAAACCATGAACCAGGTTACAGGATCCCACACTGGGGTCTATGCCGTATGGGGAAATGTGGGCAAAAAGGTTAACTATAAGTCTAAATCTAGTCAAATGGCCCTAAATACGATGTTAAGCAATGTAAATTGGGTTTATGCTGTACTTTAATGCGTGCCAGGGATTTTTGAGTAAATAAATGGGAGTCTGCCTGACCCATGCTCATTTATGAGTAACAGGTCAAAAAAGGGCTGGGTCGTGAACAATGGTAATGTGTTGGCATGAGGTCAGAGCCATTCAATTGGGAGGGAGGTCTATAAAATGGGGAGGAATATAGTAAAAATGTTGGTGAAGCAGCGCGTGTCCTTGTCGCTATTGCTAGGCGGCACCGCTGTTGGTGAAGCGGCCAGTGTCTCTGCCGCTATTGCTAAGCGGTACCGCTGTTGGTGAAGCGGCCCGTGTCTTTGTCGCTATTGCTAAGCGGCACCGCTGTTGGTGAAGCGGCCTGTGTCTCTGCCGCTATTGCTAAGCGGCACCGCTGCCATGTGAGAC